>CM031241.1:124349797-124470606 GCA_018340775.1 Taxus wallichiana var. yunnanensis | reverse complement strand
GTTGCTTCCGTTCAAATTTACGTATTGCTTGATACCCTTATCTTAGTTATTTGTAATCTATCATGAAGAACATAGGTCATTATCCATGATGACCATTGATGTAGTGATAATTAAAATGGCCGATTGCGATGGTAATTTGCAAGTGATTGAGAAATTTGATATTGAATTATAAGGTAAAAATATTAACCACTTATCAAGTAAGAGTACGCAAGACATAATGGGGTTTAGTAGTATGTGGAAAGTGAAATGGTTCACGAGTGGGAGGTGGTGAAGACTTAGGTGAACGTCGATGTGTCGATGTGGAAGGAAGATGCTTATCAGCGGGAGGGAGAGGAAACCATGGAAGACGATGGGAATGGAGAATAATTAGTATGCAAGGGAGGAATAGAAGGAGAAGGGGGTGGTATAACATGATATGTAATTAGGTCCTTCTCTAAATCAATAACTATAACACTAAAGATTAAATAAATCACATGTATCATATAAGAGTTTTTCTTTTAATAAGGGAACTAAGCCACGACAAAGATAAATTGCATTTCTATATCAATGGGCTGAAATAATAAGCTGGTGCATACAAGAATTAAAGCATAAAATTTAATCCAATATTGGTTCTTTCTTTCTTTAATGCAAAGAAGACAAGCATTCACATGCTGACTTTATGACCATTGTTAGAAATAAAATGTTTAAGAAAAGAATCCTCCATATCATCATCATGAGACACGGTAAAAGGTGTATTAGGGGTGGAATTGGTGTCAACATGGCCATCGTTGGAAGGAGCTTAAGAAGTAGAATATAGAGGAGTTGTAGATTCACATTCAACAATTTTAATGGAAGAAACATCATCATTAACATGTGTAGTATCATTATCGAATCTAAGTCATTATCAGGTCATATTTTCACAAGAAAGGATTTCATCAAGATTATAATCGACACACAAAGAAGTGATAGTAGTCTTTATGACTAGATCTATCATGACAATCATTGGAAACAATTTCAGAAGTAAGAATGGTAAGAGAGATAGATTCACATTCAACTTGATTAATAACAAAAACATCATTATCCATATTTACATTTGCGGTATCATTAGTAAAATCATTAGAATCCATGTTTTTAAAAGGAAAAACCTCATCATGCAAAGAATCTATATTAGGGTTATCATTTTCCATAGTAAAAGGAGAGGACGATGGAGGGTTGTGTTTAGCTATGGGAAATGAGGGAGAACATGTGGTAAATTTTTGGTCAGGGGAAACTATGCAAAAATCAAAGGTTTGGAAACCAATAGGAAGAGAATTTTGGAAGTCAAGGAGTTGTTGGAGGAATTTTAGATCATATTAGGGATTTTAGCCAACGTTACTGAAATTTAGATTCTTAAAATGCATTAATAGCCCCAGTTTGCGTATGCATATAGGTCATATCATGCTTTGGAGATGGGTAACTCTTTTTAGCCATGAGGGTTTGGGATCCTAGGGTAAGGAGTTCAAATAAGAGTGGGGTTCACCAAATTATTTAATAAAAATAGAATTAAATCTAATTATAGAGTAACTAATGTAACAAGAGATATAAAAATGATAATATCTGACAATATCTACAGTGATAAGTACTCGAACAATGTAAAACCCTTAAGCAAATAAGAGAGATATATGGCTTAGCTAGTTCCTATGTAATCTGGAGGTAGTCAAGACTATGTATACATTGGATCTCGACTAGAAATGATGTTGCATTGGGTGTAACGAGTTTTGGGAATATGTCTTATAATGGACATGAGCTCGTGGGAGGCGTGAAGCGCATGGGCACTGTGTTACGATCCCGGGCACTGAGTGTCTAATCCAGAACACTAAGCATCTATGAAAATATTCAAGATCTACCTTTTTCTAGGTTTAAAGGTCTTCTCTCGATATCTACTTTGTCGTCAGACTTCGATAGTAAGATTTTGATGACACATGTAACCTCTGAAACAAACCTAAATACCCCATGCGAAGCTCTGAAACACATTAGATCTAAATAAAATATGCAATATGTGAAGTTGAACTAACCTTGGCGGTCACTTGAAGAGTGAACTTAGTACGAGCGTTGCACTACATTTTAGACTCCTTGTAGTTTTGTGTGAAATAGTGTCCTTAGGTTTCCTTTGTAAATAATGCGAAGATAACGTCTTTATAGATAGCTTTGATGCAAATTTGTGTTATGGAATTCAGCACTTCCCCTTCCTATGCAATTTATGCAACCCAAAATGCAGTCCCTTTTGATAGTAGTGATAGTATGTAGATGTGATAACCCCTTTGAATTTCTAGTCAGAATAATAGTGTGTATGTTGTGTGTGTGTGTGTGTGTGTGTGTGTGTGTGTGTGTGTGTGTATGAGTATCTTGTTTTAATTTCGACATTAGTGACACAAAATACTATGAACACGGGATAAGGATAAGAAAATTGAAAAGGCCAACCACAAATGTCAAAATGTGTAAAAATAATAAACAGACGAAGCGCCCCGGAATGAACCTGAAGCTTACTGGACCTTCAGTATCAGATTGGACACTAATGTCTGTGATAAATGACAACATATGTGAAAAGACAGGACATACTGAGGATCCTTGTGACATGAATAGAAGTGGATACATAAATGACAGATGTTGAAGAGAGTGACAATAGAAAACAATCAAAGAATGTAGATAGACGAGAGATAGTGTCACCAATGAATACTTTTCTTACTTAATATCCATAAATAACACTTGACATAATAACGACATAGTAATATAGTAGTATGTGCAAATGAATTTGTGTTCTGATTATAGTATAAGCAAATGATACCAACCACAAATGACAAAATGTGTAAAAATAATAAACAGACGAAGCGCCCGAGAATGAACACAAGCACCTGGACACTAGTATCTAGATTGGACACTAATGTCACGAGATAAATGACAACATATGTGAAAAGACAGGACATCTGAGGATCCTTGTGACATGAATAGAAGTGGATACATAAATGAAAGATGTTGAAGAGGTAATGATAGAAAACAATCAAATAATGTAGATAGACAAGAGATAGTGTCACTAATGAATACTTTTCTTACTTAATATCCATGCATATAACAACAAAATAACGACATAGTAATATAGTAGTATGTGCATGATTTTGTGTTTACAATTATAGTATAAGCAAATGATCCCCACTTTTCTGCACAATTTATTTTTGTGCGGTCCTATTTTATTTATTTAAAATTGATGATATTCAGAAAATTCATTAGTAAAAGTGTAGATCTCCTACCCACATGAAGACCTTCCACGATCTCTTTGATGAAGGGTGTTGGGAAAGGGTATACCACAAAAATAGAATTGAATTGTTGATATTTCACACAAATTATGATACACCCATATTTTTATATTGATGACCATGGTACTAACCCTTTCCAATTCTTTCATAGGTATGATAAATCCTATTATCGACATGTTACCAACCTCTTCTTTCACTTTTGCTCCAAATTTGGGTTCATCCTATACAGTCTCTTTCATAGAGGTTTTCTTTATCAATTAAATTTATATGCATCTTTCCCGATGATGGATCAATCCTTTCATCTCTTGGTAGATTTTGGGAATAAATATGCATAGTCATATAAGAGTTCAACTATTTTTGTGACATACGGCTTACTCCAGGTAGTCTCACAATTATCGCCCACAATTTTTGGAAGCTCTTCGAGTTTATATGTTTACATGAATAGTCTTTAGTGGAACATGATGGGGCTTGATCCTTGAAGGTTTATTATTAATGACTTCTCTTGATCGGTAAGATGTTTCTACATTCAAATAATTGTCACTAGTCCCCTCATTGATTTATTGCACCATCTTTTTCTTTCCTTTGCATCACGATTTATTTCTAGAATGCTCTGACTTCATCTTCTTCTTTGGCATCATTTTTGGTAGTGCATTCCTCAAAATTATTTGATAGTGCTAATCCTTTTTCATTGTGTAATTGTAATATGTTCTCTTCTATTTTTGCATCATCACTGAAAATTACTTATTTTATGCATTGAAGAGGTTGATGTAATTTAGGCGTAGGCCGAGGTAAAGGAGGTGTGGATAAATTCGGTTTTGAGCACCTCCCACGATAAGTTTCTCTTTGTTCTTCACTACTTATGTACCAAGCATGTTCCCAAACATGCAATGTATGATCAAAGGTGTGCCCACAAGATTGGCTTAATTGATTGCATACCTATGGTCCATATTTCTTCATACTTATGTAGATGTTCCTCTAGCTTTATTACCTTTATAACTAGGTAATTTACATGCGAAGGTTATTATTATCAAATTTGGTGCACATGGCCTTAGTTATTTTATTCCATATTTTTAGAGATGGGATATGAGTGGTCCACCATCATGTCATGGTTCCTCAAATTGTATAAACCATGAAATTTATGTGCACTTGTTGTGGTTGCATTTAGCTCTCGAGTTTAAGGAAGGTTTGGGCATCCTTCCCTCCATGAAACTATGGAGTAGGTTGATTGTTCTCTTTTATTATCCTTTAGATATAATTTCCTTTAACTCTCAATGTCATGTTATTGTGTTTTGTCTTCTATGAGATCAAACCACTTCGTAATATCTACTAATTAATTCTATGAACCATATGCCTTGATTTATCACGGGTTATGTTGGTTATATTTGATACATAATCCACATTATTCCAATGTAGCTCACCCTCCTTTGCATGCATTTTATAGAGGTAATCTAAATCCCCATGCTCTTATACATTTTCTATGAATGACACCCCTTGGATAGTATCCATTGGTATCACCACACATTTAGTCTCGTTTTGAAAACTAATGTAACGCTTTTTAAAGCACAAATTTGTGGTGTTCGTGGAACACCTTGAATGACCAAGTAATGCTAGAAAGTTATTTTTTTTTCCCCATCCAATGACCTCAAATTCACTGTTAAACTTGACTCCTATAATGGTGATGATAGCGATCTTGATACTTTAATAGGCATGATACACGTCTTGTTAGCCATGAGCAAGAGACATGTGGAGATGGATGGAGCATAGGTCACCCCATTTTGTTTTGAGCATTGGTTTTAAGATATTAACCTTTGATTTTGTGTCTACTAATATATAATTAATATTCCATCCATCTATGCATGCATCAACAAGTATTTTTGATCAAATTCTTGAACTATTTTTACATTACTATTTTCTTTAAGCATGGCCTAATATTTTACCATACACCAGAACCTTAAATTTGATGTGAAAACCACTATGAAAGTAATGGAATAACCCCTTTCATGCACAAATTTTTGCACTTCCTTGAATTCGTCCATATCATTTTATCAAGCTCAAGGATCCCTCATGCTTCATTTTTGAGTATTATGTCTTCCTTAAGAACTAAATTTCACCATGTAGTTCTGAGCCAAATCCTTAGTTTCTTTAAGCACTTCTTTATGTTTTTACTATTAGGATATTTTTTCTGAATGGATTTCCTCATGCCTTATGTGCTTGAATGGGATGCAAAATCTTGTGTGTGTGTCGCAGCTCCTCTAGTGGTAATTTTCACTTTAGTAATGGATTTCCCTTGGTGTGGTAACTATTTTCCTTAAGCATAGTGCATTAATATCGGGAAATCTTCAAAATTATGTTCTTTTTGATAATGCATGTAATTTGATAACATTGGGCGATTACGTTGATAATGGTTTGTGATCCACATTTATAGAAAATTCATGGTAGAATTATTTTGCCTCCTCATCCACCTCTTCCATGACCACCTCATCCTCATGTGTTTTCACCATGTTCTTCATTTTCTTATCCATAATTACTTTTCTGAGCCCAATCAGTCCAGGATTCATGTATTTTATCACTCATGCAATGATTATTTATAACATGAGTGTACACATCACAAATCTTAGAATAATGTGACACCTTTGTTTGTACCACTCGTTGAAGTAGTGGAAAATCCTTACATCAGACTTCCCTCGCATATTTCATATGCTTGTATGATAGATTTTAAACTAAAATGAGGGTAGGTTGTCTTTATATGGCCCTTCACTTCACAATTTTGCACCTCGAAATTACGCTACTCATCTCCCTAGCATTATTTGTAGTAAGATTTTCTAGTTGAGTCACCATAGACAAAATATGAAGCTTCATGAATGGGTTGAACCCAATGTTTATACTACATCAACTACCTCCACACACAAAGAAACTTCTAGCACCTCTCTATGATCTTGAAAGGTTTTGTGGGAAGGGGAACTTCTAAATGGTAAGAGTAACCCTCCAAAAAATCACTGTCCATGTTGAGCCAAGAGTGGATCTCATAGGAAAAATTTGAGATCAGAGTTTTAAAACATGCATCATAGGTATGCACACTTTTACTCAATTCTTGTATGATTTCTTTGAGTGTGTAAATATTATGTTGCTCAAATTCTAGGATGTCAAATTCTTTCAGTAAATCCTCCTTGAGATGATCATAGTCCACTACTTATTATGGGTCATATTTCTTGTAGAATGTATGTGTGTGATCTAGTAAAGTAGTAGCAAATTGACTTGTCTTGCACTCGAATAAGTATCCCCCTTTGTATGTTAAATTAGCTTGTACTTTTTACTAGCTTGTACTTTTTACATGCTTAATAAAATTCTCCACACCATGATATTATAAAAGGTGTAATAACATCTCACAAAATATATTGGTCACAAGAATTTGTGGCGAGGTAATTCAACTCCTACCTAGGGGTTGTGTTTGTTCTAGGTGCCACAATAATTCCACTACCCTCGTCACTCACACTTGGTGCAATATTAATCAGTATTGTGCATGTAAATATCTTTCACTGGTTGAATTATAGGCATCTATTGAAGTGGTTTGATCACCGCCATTCCTCCTCTAGCGCTGCTTTGGTAGCCACTTAAGTTTTCTATCCACTTCTCATCATTCCAAACACATGTGACTTAGGAGTGTTTTGATTAAATTGTATTCCTTTTGGTGTTGGTGCAACCTATTACAATACAAATGCAAAAATACTATTCAAGGCCTCCTTTCTCTACATTTTATTTGACTCGTAGTCATTATCCATCTCAATACATATTTTCTCTTCTATGTTATGGGATCTAATCACACTGATAATCATGGTAGGTTGGGAAAATATTCCATCCTGCATTGTACTACACATTCTCATCCTCTTAATTTTTTGTTTTTTTGCACATGTCTCATCCTTCTCTTGGTACTCTTCATCACTCCTTTCTCCCTTTTGTCCACCTAACGATGCTTTGGGTTTTCCTTAGTAGTTCTTGAGGTGAATCTTCCCTTTAAAGTAGTTCACTCTCAATTATCACCTTTCATCGAGATTATTCATATTATAGCCTTGTTAACATTCGCTCATATGAGGAATCCACGATGGAACCAAAATTACCCTTCCTTTCCCTAACCTTGAGCATTACCCATGTATGTGGAAGATTTATCCATCCATAGGGAAAATATTAGTTCCTAAATCAAACATTAGCTTATTTATTTCCAAATGATACTACTTCAGATAATATCCTTGCGACTCTTGAAGAAAGTTGAATTGTGTTTCATCAACTCTAGAGAATGTTGATACCATGTATTCAAGAATGTAGCTACGAAGTGTACCTTTCCACTAGTAATCCACAACTCATGTACAATTTACATTATGTTTTGCAAGTCTCCTAATGAACTCTGGAGTCCAAATGTACTTCTTCCCAAGATTCAAATTCTTACATGACCGCGATAGGTAAGTAACTAACCAAGTATATAGATTCACCTAGAAATTTACTAGAAAAGTTTCATATAGCGTGTTATACAAATTATTTTCTACCCAAGTCCTAGGAGGGAATTTTGGAGAACAATTCTTCCAATTGGAATGTCTTTGCGTGAATGCTTCCTCTACTCTATCTTGTCATGCTCAATATTCTCCTACATAAGTTGAAACATTTTGCACCCACATCACCATCTCTACACAATTATGATGGATCCCACAATGGAACCAACAAACTTATTGATCATCTAGTTTCACCACCCTACCAAAATATGGGCCATGACCCTTAGCGACCTAGCGCATTAATAGTAGGATTATCACCTCATGTCGGCCTTTGTCACACCTAAGACAAAAACCTTATAGTGTTTACGAGGCCGCAAGATAATTATGGTCCCTATTATGTTTGGAATAGATATGAAATGTTCACATAACAATTAGAATAGAAGAAAAACATTAGATCAAAAAAAATACCCATCATGACATCATAGCTCACATAAGTTTTCATAGTAAGGTGATCGTTCATATTATCTCAATCCAAATATCATAATTAGATAAGATGTCTTCTGATCATCCCCGAGGGGTATATATACTAGTGGGGATTTTCCCTTCACTAGTAGAACAAGATTTATAATTAGACCTTTGGTTCTATTTTTAACAAATCATTATGACATGGAGGTGGCATTTATGTCACACATCATTATATCTTATCTCCACTTCATGCATGGGATTCTTCATTTATAAAGTGGAAGTTCCATTGTTTTTTATGAACATTCTTGTGTTTACATATGCTCCTCATTTATTTTTGGAAACTCTATTTGTATGGTTAGATCTTGTTACGTGCGCCACTTATCTCATTTTAATATGCATATGTCAAGAACTACAATTTTTTTCTATTATTATCGCATATGTTCCTTTTGTGCACGACGTCCTTACCCATGAAACTTCCATGTGAGTCAATCTATCTGTATGTGTCTCCTTTCTCCACTACATCATCACATTTCTAAATATGTCTTCATGCTCTTTACTTGTGAATAGATTTTCCTTTATTTATTTTGAAACTTGCTAAGTAGATTTGTATTCTTCTTTACCAAATGTGTGTGCTTGAAAGAATAAATAATAATAATGGTTCCAAAGCGGGACTAAGCTAAAAATGAATAATTATTTGTGTTCAACACTCTTACACTTGATCGACATCATAATAGAATCTCCATACAATTTCATATCCCAAATTGAAAACATATCCAAATGATTCATGGTCTCGTATTTCAATGATAAGTGATTTCATAAATAACGAAAATAATAATGAATTCATTTTTGTCATTTATTTTTGGAAGGAAGAATGGCGAATGTATAGCATATGACCTATTGATCTCAATGTCAACATATTTTCCATATGTGCTTCATGAATGATACTGAAGTCCTTACATATGATTCTTTGATCACATTTTGATAAAACTCTTTACAAAATTTATGAGAATATCCATACACTTGGTCCTTTCTTATCTTCTTTAACCGATCCTCATCTATAGAACCGCATTCTGACATCAAAATTCAAAATAATAGGTGTAAGAATAAACACATGGCAATCCTCCAAATTTAATCACTATTAAAAACTTGAAACCCTAAGGAGGCGGTACGAATACAAATCCAAAGGGAAAATCTCACATCCAATTTATGTTTTTGACTGGGCAAGTGTGGAAAATTCACTAAGCATTATAATAAAAAACAAAATAGAAAATTTTCATGCTCTCACAAAACTTTGGTCTCCATTTCTTATCCACCTCGACTTGAATATATCGTGTGATAGGCCTATATATGTAGCGAAAATACGCATTTCTCTTAGTTTATTTCCTTTATTTTACTACCATCCAATTTATGTTTTTGATTGCGTAAGTGTGGAGAATTCACTAAGCATTATAATAAAAAAATAGAAAAATTTCATACTACTCACAATAGTTTGGTCTCCATTTCTCCTCTCTCCACCTCGACTTTGAATATGTCAATGGAAATGGGCCTATATATGTAGCAACAAATACTCCATTTCTCTTAGTTTAGTTCCCCTTATTTTACTGTCACATTTTCCATCTAGATCCTCTTGCCCATATTTGAATAATATTATAACACATATTTCATTCAATGCTTTTCACCCCTCCTCCTCATTAAATGTTTTGCATTCACCTTCTCTACTTTTCCCTATGCACATGACACTTTATTGATCTATCCGAATCCTTACTGACTACATTTGTGGGTGAAATCTCTATTTCATGTTGTTCCTTTGAGGCCCACCCCTCCACGTAGGACATCAATGTGGCTAATGAAATATTTTGTGCTCCGAAGATCATGGTACCACCACCATAGTAAACTTGTGGATGGTCTCTTTTCTTTGGGAAGAACAAAAAATAATTTTTTTTTTCTCTCTATGATTTTCTATTTTCATTATTTTTGGTTGGGAATTCATTTATGTTTGGCTATGCAGGACGAGGTAGAGGTTGTGTTTAGACATGGTAGAAGGGTGAGGGATCTAGAAATCTACAAGCTTCCTTATTTATAGGTGGTGGTGAAGGAGATTTTGTAAATGCATCTACTTATTCCCCTCCTCTCATAGGCTCACCTCTAAACACAAGATACATGTTTAAAGATATCCTCTATTTTCATTTGTTAGTATCGAGGAAGAATATATATCTCTATCTTTAATGATTTTTTGAAATAATATTTATGTAAATTCTTATGATATTGAATGTGTGTACACATGTTTTGTATTCTAAATTTATGAACATCGTTAAAGATTCATTTTTAAATATTTCTTTGGCATCTACACTTATACTGAACAATTTTTACTTGGTTGTGTGTAGAAATTAATGTCTCATACACTTTGATGTGATCGACATGTATTTTATTAATAATATTTAAAGTTATCAAATTTGTTATCACCTTTACTATTAAAATATGCGGATAGAGAAAAAATAAAGAAATATTAGAATGTACAAAGAACGCGAATGAAGAGAAATGGAATGCACATTATCATTATGTCTCTATCATATTATTATGTGAAAGATGGCTACTGAAAGTTCTTAAAGTAGTTATGATCGCTATTAATTAAGACCGAACTAATATTAAAATTATTTTAATAAATAAGCCTTATATTTTAACACCCCTCTTAAGGCTTACTCTAGAACATATACTTGTGAGAAGATTAAAATAACAAAACCAACCAAGACCATGTATTCTTCAGAAGCTTTCCCCTTTTAAAACAATGCTTTGACCAAGTAGAACTCCATTAAGTTGCCTCCCTGACCCTCGTAAAGGTGTAGTTCCCAAGCTAAATTCTCGAGTTCTCATATTCCACCTCCTCAAACTCTTGAATTACAGAATCTTCTAAATTGTTGGACAACCATCCATATTGAGCCATCTACAAGCTCCATCAAGTTGTCCCATGACCCTCGTAAGGGTCAATTCCTAATATTCACAAAATCTTGAACTATTTGACAACCATCCATGTCAAGTTTCATCTACATTGGATTCTTTCGTGTCTTAAAGTGTTGAGATTATTTTAAAATGCACATTCTCTATCGGTGAGTTCATCAATGTCAACATCAGGTGGCTTTTCAACACCGGCTTCATTTAGCTTGACTTAGAATTTTCCCTTCATCTTTTACGATATGATCCATTCATGTCAATTTTCATCTACATTGGATTCCTTTGTGTCTTCAAAGTGTTGCGATTCTTTTAAAATACACATTCTCTATAAATGAGTTAATCAATGTCAACATTTGGTGGCTTTTCAACACTTGCTTCATTTAGTTTGACTTGGAATTTTCCCTTCATTGTTTACGATCCGATTCATTCATAACTTGATAATATGAACTTTCTTACAATTTTTGTTATTATCTCCAAACATCTTTGGTTTATCACAAAATTCAATCTAGAATTCATCAATGTTTGTGTTTTAATGCCATATAAATTGAAGAATACAATTGAAAATGTGGCATGGTTAATGATTTTGAATTGATTTGAAAATGATTAGTTTTCCTTTGATTTTGTATTCTCGAGAGTTTATTTTGTTATGCTTTATATTTTACGTTTTTTTTCCTTGCTTAGACATTATTTTTCCCTTCTCGAAGCATTTGAACTAAAATGAATGGTGGAAAATGGAGTCTTAGGATTGATTCACAAATTGTGTTTCACGAATTATGTGTTGCCACGAAATTTGAGGACTGTATTTTTATTTTCATGACCGCAACTGTATAATGTGTTGTATTTTCATCCGTATAAAACAATTCAAAACCCGGAAAATTCTCCACTGACTATGTTATTTTCATTATGTACCTTTCAGAGTTCTTGAAATTATGATTTATAATCTATACATCAATGACAATTGTATTATCTTTTGATTCATTGGTTTTTCGTGCCCTTTTTCTACCCTCTGTTGGAAAATTATGTTTTTTCCCTTTTATTTTCAAAAATATTCACAAAAATGTGAACTCTAAAATGTAAACTTGGAAATCCTCATGAAAAGTGTCATGATTTTTTCAACGTGCCCTAATGAAACGTAGTGAAATTATATTTCTTCCCCCTCTCTTTGTTTTCCCTACACTTTGATACTTAATGTTAGAATATGTGGAGAGAGAAAGAATACGAAATATTAGAATGTGTAAAGTGTAAACACCTAAATTCCGCTTTTTCTGATCTTGTTTCTAAAAGCACACAAATCACTCTCATTCTTACCATTTCTATTATAATTAGTGATTTCCACTAATTAACTAACGCTTCTTATCATCTTGGTCAATTAACAATTGCTTTGTTTATTTCTTATCCTCTTTCGCATTCAGGATGCCACTTTATAAAAAAATTGTAAGTCAAAATCCTCTTCCAACCGACAATTAACATTAGCTAATTAAGCCTATTTTACCCTTGTTTTGGTCAAAATACCCTATTATTGGCTCAAACCCTCTCTTGCGGCCATTCAAAATCACCCCACTTCCTCCACAACATCTCGGTAAGCTTGGCTTATCTTAGCCTCCTAATTGAACCTATGTGATTAATTAAGGCTCCTCACATCATAATCACTTGTTAATTCATTAATTGTGATTAGCAAACCTTAATCATGATTAGCAATCCTAAATCTAGCTTGTGCTTTTAGTCCCACATGCACCAAGATGTTAGTTTTCCTCAAAGGAAAAACTATAAAAAGGACTCACCACATACCTTTAAACTTTACACCATGCTTTGAATTGCATATCATATAAGAAATATGATTAATAGCCAAGCTTAATCCTTGCCTCAAGTCTTCAATGGGGTTAGTAGATGGGTATCCAATATGATCTTGTAGTCATTGTTGGAGAGACCATCTCACCTTCCTTGGAGTAGCAACAACTCCTAATTTGATTGCTCCTAGATCTATTTAGGTCTATGTTAGTTAATTGAACATACTAGTAGGCATGCTTTAGCTAGGTTTTGAATTATATTCATGTTAGTTGTTTCAAGCATTCCATTAAGCTTTTATATTTGATGTAACTATTGTTAGATTCAATAAGCATTAGCTCAATTAGACTATGTGGTGTTAGTCTTAGCTTTGCATGGAGGCTGTTGGTCTTAGCTCTATATATGGGACACCACTTGGTAGTCCTTCATCTTCAATCTTAGGGCCGCATCCAAGTAGTCCTTTATCTTCAGTTTATGGGACACTTCCTGGTAGCCCATCCTCTTCAATTCTTGGACCGTACCCTTCATGTCCATCACATTTTCCTTCTATCAATGATTGTGAGCCCACCATCATTCCTCACATTAATTCTATTCGTCCACTTTCTTCTTTCACTTTGATGGATCAACAAGTCATGTATTGGCTTATAGGAAACCCAAACGGTTCCTTCATCCAACTACAATTAAAAATTCCAAGATCTCCAAAGCTCACAACAATTTAAATGATCTTAAAGTTCATAATCAACCACAATTCAAAAATGCACATCAATGCACCCATCAAGTATGGCACTGATGTGTAGAAACCTCTCGCTTAGGGACCTCAAGCTCCACACACAAAATCCATATTTCATGATAAATCGCAGTCATTTTTGAATATGAGCTCACCACGATCATCAATATCGGGTATAATATGACTCTTGATAAACAAGTATGTCTAGTCTTCCTTATGAATGAAATCACTAACAATTGTGTTGAATCTTATCATGCCAAGTGACCTTTTCGGTCCCACATTTTCAAAAAAAACAAAATACAAAAAATAAGAAAACATTTCAAAAATCAAAGGTAAATGAACACACATTGTAATCAAGTATCGCATACACATGGATGTTATTTATTCCTTTTCTTGATCCTCTTCTGCAAGTCTTCCTACCATATGTTCATCCCTTCGATGATATTTTTATCAACCAATTCGAACACATTTTGTGACATTTGTTTCTATGGTATCCATTTGGCCTTGGTCTTTCATCACCTTCATAAATTAAAGAGCGATTGGCCTTGTAGAGATATTATCACTATCTTCATCTAATAAAATTGTTATGAAGAAATTTTGGACATATTTGTTGACATTAGCCAATGTCGTCATCACAAGCACTTCTGACTCCTTCCATCAAGCCATCGGTGGTTCTTAACCCCTTTTCCAATAAGAGAGCTGAAATAAGTTTTCAGAAAGAAAAATAAAATCAATCAAGTCTAAAATCCAAATCTAAAAGCAAAAGCAAATTGATATATAACTCTCTCGAAGGTATTTCCAATAATCTCTCTTGGCGAGGCTGGACTCTGAAGATGGAAGTAGAGCAATGTTGTGATTAGATTCAAATACATCTCTGTCAGGGCTATGGATGCATGGCTGGTAGTAGAGAAATGTATGGCTCTCCTTCCACAAATCCATTAAAAAAATCAACTTTGAAAAATAAATCATTCATATACATTGGCTAGGTATTTTCACTTGTTATATCAAATCTTCCCTTCAAAAGGTAATAAATTTCCATATGCACACACTTTGGATCTCTATGAGAAAACAAGATTAGTATGTTACCAAGTGTCTTTTTTTGAACCTTGTTCAGACTCTTACTCTAGTTTGTATCTTGTCTCATGATTTGTGTCTTTGGCTAATCACTTCTTCATTGTGAGGCTTCTAAGCTACATTCACAACATTCACGTTGTTCTTCTACTTCGTTCAGAACATCCATGGGTATAATGTTTCCTTTTACCATGTTTATGGGTGTCTTTTTCCCCTTCACAAAAAAAAATCTTCTACTTCTTTCTATCATGTGCTTCTTGGCCAACTTACATTGGGGGCATCCTTGCTCCTTCCTAGCACGTCATTGGGTTACATTCATCATCATGTTGAACCTATCTATATTGGCCCTGATCCAACTTCTGCACATGAAGAGTTTGCCTTTGAATATTCCCATCTAACGTTAGGGGCAATTTTGCATCTTCACTTTCTTGCACATACACATGGCATTACTCGCCTTGTACATCCCATCTATCGGTGGTGTGGTTTATGAGATACTTTATTTTGCTCTGCAGGGTACGAGATGATATGATGATATTGGTGTGACAGGGGGATAGATTTTGATATTTGCGATCCCTCTTTCCCCCATTTGATGATATGGTATGTGATGATTAGCTTAGCATTCATGTATGATGTACACTTAGATTTTTATTTATATATGATGTATAGATGATGTTAGATGTGATGATATAGATGGAGATATGATGATGTGATAACAAAATATGTACATGCAACAAGAAAACACAAGCAAATGTTAACAAACCTATCAAATATACATTTCCAAACAACATGAATTAACACAACTATGTACAATTATTTACAAGCATGCAAAACACACTTCATATGTATAAGTAAGAATGAATCTAATCTAAGCAAGAAAAGATGAATCTAACAAAGTATGTTTAAGTGAAAAACTATACAAATGTACAAGCAAGTAGAAACTATACAAGCAATCAATGTACACAAAATAACAAACAAAGCAAGAAACAAGATAAAACAAGTAAACTAAAGCTATGTTTTTGTGGTCTAATGTTTTTTTGTGTTTTGTGTTATTCTGGGAAGTTTGTTAAATAATTTGTTATTGTTTTTGTATTTTCTGATTTTTTTTATTGTTTTGGATTTTTCAAGTGTTATGTGAACGTTTTGGAGATTTTGAACATATTTGAATGTTTTTAGATTTTCTAAACATATGTGAATGTTTATGGATTTTACTAACATTTTTAATGCTTTTGGATTTTCTGAACATATTTGAATGTTTTTGGATTTCCTAAACATATTTGAATGTTTGTGGATTTTCTTAACATATTTGAATGTTTTTGGATTTATTGAACATATTTGAATGTTTTTGGATTTTATAAGTTTTCCGAAGCTATGTACAGGAAATCGAGAAACGTGGATGCCCCAAGATTAGATGGGAATATATAAGGGTAGGGGCCACGTGTTATATACATGAAGCTAAAATCTGTGAAGGTGCCCTCAGCATTTTGAGGGGAAGGTTTCCTTCATATAATCCACTCTCAAATTTTTTCAAGCTAATCTGGTTTAGATTAGAATGCTACATTTTCAACTTCATTTTGGTATTAAAAATGCCTTGCTTCCATTAGAAATACTTTTGGAATATTCTTAAATGTCGATACTAATCATATCCATATCCTTGTTCGAGTTGACACCTCAAAGAACCTACCTTCTAATATAGAGCTTAGATTCCATGATAGAATGTGGACCTAACCTTTGGATTATGAAGGAATTCCCTTCAGTGCGGAAGGTGATTCACATGCTGGGACATATTGTTGTTGATTGTCGGTGAAAGAGAAGAAATAATCTAGATTCACATGGTGGAAAGATTCCCTTTCATGCCATTTTGTGATGAAAAATAACTTAAACGAAGGTTTAGATTTAGATTTTGATGATTCGATTACATAAAGCACTAATTAAAGAACTAGTGACACCTTTTAAGGTCAAAAACCCTAGTGAAGCTGTAAGGATAATTTTCCTCTTGCGTCTCCTTTGAATGACAAATCCTTTCAAAGGATAAATTCTATAGAAGTCCTTCTTGTTAAGGAATTCTCATATGAGTGAAAAGTGGTACACAATAAGAAAAAAAAAGATATTCTAAAAATATTGTTGATCCTCTCAAATGACTCTCATGACTTCTTGATTGTAATTTGTGGATTTTGTTATAGTTTGGTTGTCTTTGTATCTTCTTTGTGTTGTGGGGTAGATGTTTATATTTTTCTTTTACGTGCTCATGGCTTTATTTGGGTTTTCATGACCTTTTTGTACTTGGGTATGGTCCCAGTTAATAAACCTCCCAAAACATATTTATAAAAGATTTTTTTATCCTACAAGAGCCTTCTCATCAACATTTCTAAATATTTTCATTGAAACATTGAAAAATTTATAAGATTTCAAAAACACGGTGGATGGTCAATTTAAGATAATTTATAACATTTTAATTAAGGAAAAAAATACTATGAGAACATAATATGTCATAGATTATATGATTAAATCCATAAAATTAAATTTTCAAAACTCTTACAAGTCATATTCACAATGTGCTACATGTGTTTAATTCTAAAAACTTGTATTTTAGGTAAAATATTTTGAATGGGTGTAGGAATTTTATCTCACATGATTGTTATGTAATTTTAAATTTTAAAATATCATTTTTTCAAAATATGTTATTTAGCTAAAGGTGTTCGGAATTTAGTTTGTATGCTTACTCAATATTGGTATTTTTATATATATTTCCTTTAAAACATATGGAAAGATGTTGATAATCTATGTAACCCAATACTCGGTTTCTGAATACTTAAAATTTCAATAAAAAACTATGCATTTAAATTAATATGGTACTTGCGGGGATGTTTGATTTAGGCATTTAATGATTTGACAAATAAACCTCCTCATAAAATATAGTAATTATATCTTACAAAATAAATGAATTTCATTTACAATATTTCAACAAATAAATGCCCATCTTGAACATTTTTCTCTTATTGACATATTTATAACCCTAAGCAAAATAAGAGCTTTTAAACACGGTATATACCTTTATAAAAACATAATGGAAAGAAAAATAATTTGTTACATGTTGTAGATACCAAGTTTATATGTTGACATGTATAATAAAAATATTGAGATATGCAAAAAGAAAGGATCCTTAACAAACATTTAAACTTACTTAATGAAAAAATGTCTTAAAGAAATCATTACTATTATTTTAGGATCTATCACAGATTTAAAACGTATATTAGTATTTTAAAATTTGTATGTAAAGATGTATTTTTAATGTGTTAGTTATTTTACACAAATAAAATCAGTTCTATTAGCCTCTCACAAATATTTATGGATGTATTTTCAAGTATTAAACTTCATAACCAAATTTAACTAGGGTTTAAGCTTAATTTTTATTTTAATTATCATCTTCCTAGTGTACATTGTATTTTATTATTCCAATATGATAACTAATTTTATAATAATATTGTATTCATATTCTTTAGGAAGGAATGCATTAGCTATTTATATATAAGACCCAACATTTTGAATTTTTTTCCAATTTATTTAATTATCATCTTCTAGTGTACATTGTATTCTATTATTACATTATTTCATTATGATAACAAATTTTATAATAATATTGTCTTTATACTCTTTATATGGGAAGTCATTAGCTATTTATATATAAGACCCAAAATTTTGAATTTCATTCCGACTTTATTTTATTTAGTTAATATATTGTTTATTTATTAGTATTATATGAAGGGAAGGGTATCAAGTTATCACAAGAAAAATATATTATTATTCTCGACAA
Source organism: Taxus wallichiana var. yunnanensis (assembly GCA_018340775.1). Lineage (NCBI taxonomy): Eukaryota > Viridiplantae > Streptophyta > Pinopsida > Cupressales > Taxaceae > Taxus > Taxus wallichiana. The sequence continues at coordinate 124,452,048 of CM031241.1, read as the reverse complement.
AATATCTCCTTCCTCTTTATTCTAATTTAAGATTGGGGTTTAAGATATATGGGGAAAGCGAGTTTTCATTCATACCTTCCTCTTCCTCTCCCACCACAAACAAAGATAGGGGTGGGCTAGCAACATACAAGATTTACTGATGAGGGAAGAAAAGAAAGTTTGAACCCCGGATGTGGAGGTGATCGGACATTATACTTGAGGTCACCCTTAGAGTGTAGAGTCCCTGAGTCCAATCTACCTTGACCTTTGCATGATCCCCTCGCTTTGACTCCCTCTCTAACCCATGAGAGGCCCCCTCTTTCTATATATGTATATAGGGTATGTGATCACCTTGGGATTATGATAGAGAGTTAAGGAACCATATCTCATATATAAAGGGAGGGAACCAAGTTGGATCTGGAATATATATATATATATATATATATATATATATATGTGTGTGTGTGTGTGTGTGTAGGTAGAGAGAGAGAGAGAGAGTTGTGGACCATGATGGGCCCAATGGGGAGACAAGTAGAACCTTTAAGATTTGGTATGTGGATGGTACATGGCCTAAATATCTATCTAGGATATTCAAGATTATGTGGTATTTTATGGTCAAGTGAAGAGTATATTCATAGTTCGATTGGTGTAGTCGGACATTGGACATATTATTGTGAGGTCATTCATTCATAATTCATGATATGTCTTAAGTGTATGTTTTTCTTTATCTCACCATTAACATCAACTCCCTTTCTTTTAGACATATGTACAACCCAACCATCAATGATTGTTGTTATGAATCTAGGTACATCACAAAATTATATTAGACCATAGAATCTAAGGAATATGGTTGTCTTATTCATTGTATCTTCCCACAATTTAGTCCAACTTGACCAAAGAGGTGGATGATAATTATGTATATAATGTGGTTGGGCCGTTAAGTTCCACATTATTTTCATATGCTTGAGTGTGGGGTTGTGTTCCATCAAGGGTGTGTTGTGAAAAAAATGGCCTTTATAACTAAAATGCCTCTTTACTTGTCAAGTGATACAAAATCGAATAGGGAAGTGGTCAGAAAGGATGAAATATGGAATCACTTTCACAGCAAGGAATAAATGTTTTCAAACTCAAAGAAATCTTGAGTAGACAACATAGCTCCATTGAGCCATTTAAGAACCTCGATCTGATCCACCTCGGATATTGGACCAAGTGAACCATGTTTCAGAGGTCGGCTCAACTGCGGGAAGCATTTAGGTCATAAACCCAAATTTACTACGCATATAAAACCACGCCTCCCTTTTGCGGATGTTCAACACATGGCGAGTTCCCGTATTTATCTATGGGTAACTCAACCATATTAAAGTCACCGCAAATGACCCAATAGGCATCAGTAATTTCATTGGTTTTCCACCATCAAACACCAAACCCTTTAATTTGCATCATTAGAGGCATTAATGTTAAAGCCAAAAGGGTAGCTTTCAATATTAAAAAGACCCCAGATGGCTTGATTGGTGGGGTCGACACCATGATCCATAAAGAAGGGCCACCATTTAGGAGAAAAAAGGGAAATTAATCCCCCACACCCTCCATCATGATTACTAGTGAACACCGGGTTGTCAAGAAAAATAGATTTGTTGTCTATTTTTGCACCCCTTACAAAAATGGAGCAACTTACACAAGTATGGACTTTGTGGATGCTCAAAAATGGAATTGGTAAATCCACGAAGAAGTTAAGCATGTCGTGGAAGTTTAGGAAGAACCACGGAGATCTGAAGATATCCACGGAAGGTTATGGAAAGCCGCGCTACACCGGTGATGCCATGAAATAAAGCGAGATGGTTTCGAAGCCGCAGAACGAGGAGGAATACATGCTAACGTCACACCTAAATGAACAAGACGTGCCACCAAAAAGGTGTTGCGAGGAGGATTATATAGAGCCATGGCATGAATAAGAGAGCTCCGTGGAAGTCAAAAGCCGAGTGAAAATAAAAATTCAAAATTCGCGAGTAACCATAATTCCCATGCAAGGCAAGATCATAATAATTCTCAAATTCTTGGCCCGATCCTTGCGAATTTCATATTAATGGGAAGTTGTTGACCTCATCTATGCATAGGAATCTGAATTTTGAAATTAAAGGGTGGTAAGACACAACCTTAAGAAAACATCTTCAAAGCACACACAAGTCTGATGACGGTTGGCTCAACCACTTGTTATCCAATTTTTTCCCTTGGGCAAAATTAGACAAATAAGAGCTTGCACGCAGCGAAAAACAGAGGAGTTGTTTCAGTCATGGAGGCTTGCATTTTGGATTTGGGTGAATATGGTTAAAACAGGTTAAGCATATTACAAGGAAGCTCACGAGATCGAGCTATTTTGAAGAATCAAGAAGTTACGAAGCCCAAAATTTTAGACTTTAGAGGTGGAGCTTTTCTAAGATATCGACGAACGACAAAGTCTTAAACCCGAAATTTTGAAAGTCTGGAATTTTTGGGGTTTCAGAACTCTCAAGGCACGAAGTTGGAAAAATGAAAGCAAAAGGCCCGAAATCTGAAACTCCGAAAGTCTAAAATTTTGGACTTTTGGGTTTCGGGGTTTCAGAGGTTCGAGATTCAGGGTTTCAAAAGTCTCGGTGACAAAATTGGAAAGGTGACCAAAAATGTCTGAAATCCCGAAAGTCTGAATCCTAAAAGGGTTCAGATTTTGGAGGTCAGCACAGGTTTCGAGGTCAATGCGGTGGCATTTTTGGATTTCAAAGGTTCAAGTTTTTGGATTTCGGAGGTTCAGGTTTTTAGACTTGAGTCCTCGGCAAGCAAAACAAAAATCAACGAAATGTCTGAAATTCCAAAAATCTGAAATTTCAGACTTTTAGGTTTTCAAGTTTTGGACTTTCAGAACTCTCAAGCAAAATTAGAGGATGAATAGTAACCCAATCTCTGAAATGGAAATGTTTGAAAGTCTAAATTTTGGGGTTTTGGAGGTTGCATGCATTTCGGACTTTCAGAGTTTGAGTAACTCCCTTTCGGCCATAGTTGCAGAATGATACACCGACCTTCAAATGGCCATAACTTTTGACTGGGAGCTCGGATTTGTGCAAGAAAGGACTTTTTGGAAAGGTCTCAGTGTTTGCTATAATACTAGTGGGACTAAATTCTTTAAAATGAAAAATACAGTTCACCATTTTTGAGGTGTCCTAGGTTTCTCACCTACCACCATAATGAGGTATGGGCTTCCTTTCTTGCCCAACAAGGAACAACACATGGAGGCATGGGTTTTGTAGTAGAACCCATCATTGTTGCAAGTGAATTCAATGCATTTCTTGGGTGGTTGGAGTAGGATTTTAAAATTCTTCTATCTCCTTCTCTCATTCTTCCTATATATTGTAAGGAGGGATTTTTCTAAAGGTTGGACATTTTGGCTTTGCCCTCCCTTCTTCTCTATCTGTAAGTGATCTTGTGGAGTTCAAACCTCCCATCAAAATTGTAATGCAAGTTTGTGCCTCTTGGCCATTGTAATGGACTGTATCAAATTTGTGGAGCAATAAAAATAAGTTTGTGGATGATTTCAACCCTCTCTTATATTCATTGCATCTTCCTGATCTCTCATTACAATCTTGGTTATCTGTGCATGGTGGTTGTGTTACATTTTTAATGTTTTGTGTTTAATGGAAAAGTAGGTGTTCAACATTCCTTTAGTGCATCACCTCTATTAGTTAGGTTTATTTTCTTGTATCTTCTTAACCTGTCTGCTTGGCAAGTTAGAGTAGGTTTTAGAGTAGATCCTCTAAAAATTGTATGTGTGCACCTGAATAGAGGAATATGAACTAGCTCCATGTTCTGCAATCACACTGAGATCTTCAACCCATTGAGTTGCAAAAATTTAGGGGTGTTGTGATTACGCATCAACACCACCCACATTTAATGCATTATGGGTGCTCATTCCTTCTCCTGTAGGGAATGGCGTGTGGAATTAGATTTACAGATGTGTTCAACCCCTTTTTTAGAGTATGTAATGAAATTAAATGAAGTTGGTCGGATGGTGGAAAGAGAATTTGAATTCTCCCTGTCTTTCTCCTCTCCTCCTTTCATTTTTCTATAAATTGTAAAATGATGCCCAATTTTAATTTTGAATACTTTGGGAATGCAAGGGCATCATTCTATGATGCACAAGTGTTCTAAGAGTCACATGTCTTTAGTTATGTCTATGTAACTATTTCATGCATCTTCCTAATATATCGTGATTATCCGTGCATGATCTTTCAAAGAATAAAATCTTTGGTTTTGTGGCTTGCTTCAGCCTTAGCTATTGTTTTATTGCACTTTCTTTCCTCTCATTCATTCACAGGTGTGTTGTATGCATTGTTTCAGAGATCTGTGTCTATTGTGCATCATGAAGGTGGAACTTGAAACATGATTTTGATTAGTGGCTTTTGTTTTATCCCTCTTCATCGTGTTTGCACTCCCATTTTCTCTCTTTCCTAAGTATTCATCCCCTTTTTTTTTGGTGTTATCGCCTCTTTTAGTTTAGGTTTATGTTTTATGCATCTCTTTCTCACCTTGGTCCCTTGGAAAGTTAGAGTAGAGCTAGATAGTTACATTTCAATTCCTAGGAGTAGTTTAGCATTAGGAATAAGTAGAGGAATCCACCTTCTCCAAAGGTTTGTCTCAGTTTGAGTCCCACAACTTGGAGATAGTCCCATGTTGACTCAAATCCTAAATTGTCTATGATTCGGGCACGAGTGCACATTTGAGCTCCAACAGTTTTAGCACACCTAGTGGACATTTGAAATTAATATTTCCAATTTTGTCAAGTTTTGATGTGTATCTTGGTGAAGCTCTAGCCTTTAGAGGCTCTGCAATAACACATCTAGTGACTCCATTCAAAATATCAACTGTTTTGACAGTATTGGTGCTTTTAGTGTCCCTAATTCATGAGAAGGATCCAAACATGATCGAGAACAAGAGAAGAAGGCATGTTTGAGTACTTGCAATTATCCCTAGGTAGAGGTAAAAGAGGAAGACAGATTCAAAGATCTCCATCTCCTCCAAACCGAACTCTCTCAACACCTCCACCTTCTTACAGTCAACAAGAGTTCTCAAACCCATCAGAATGGATCATCGCAATAACTACCACAACAAAATCCATTTGTCATAGGCGGTAGTTGCTTTCCTTGAATGCTCGAATCCTATTCCATAGTTGCCTTAAACATATACCCTATTTTACTAGAGAAAATCACACTACTCCATTTGACCACATTCAGGACATTACAAATGTCTGTGTTATCCATGAAATTGTTGAGATGGATGTAGCAGTAAAACTTTTGGCTTCATCACTCAAAGGGAGGCTTTACTGATGATTCGAAGTTTGGGGGCGGAACAATTCAAAACTGGGATCAATTGTGCACAGCCCTTTGTGACCAGTTTGGAGAGAGAGCATACAACTTATCTCTTTTGGAGCAACTAACTACAATCAAGAGAGCACCTAATGAGCAAATGGCGGATTTCAACTTTAGATTCCAGAGGACCTAGGACAGAATTCCAACTCCCGTGAGAGAGCTGCAGCAAAAAGGTGCCTTTCTTTACTTTTTAAAAGCTCTTAACTTTGATATATTTGTTATGATATAATCTATGGGAGGAACAACTCTACCAATTGCTTATGCAATTGCAATCAAAGCTGAAAATAGTCTAATACAAGCTAAGAAATTAGCTCCTAGACCACCTATGTCATTGTATCCATAATTCCCTAAAGCTGCTCAACCTTCTATTGCTCCCACACTTGAACCAAATCTGTAACTTTTTGCTTCCACCTCACAAACTCCTGCCCAACAAAAGGAGGATGAAGAAATGAAGGCCCTGATTAGAAATTTAACAAACAAAGTTATATCCCTAGAAAAACAACAAGCCCAATCCTATAATAATTATCGAACCAAGGAAATCTTCAAACCGGGGTGATGCAACCTAGAATTTACCGGATAACACCCTAGTTGCATTGGCGCATCACTCGGCCTTGGTGAGCACTCACCCAAAGCGCACTGAAAGGTAGTTGTTGTAGCGAGGATGTTAGCATGATGAAGGAAGAAACATATAGATTCATAACTAATCCCTCATTCTATTATGCATGCTACCCTCATATCTATGAAAGACAATATTTAAACAATAATCATGATTGAATTAATAACATGCACTACTCAATTACACACGAATGACACTTAGATTCAGCCAATATCTTCCATCTATTAATAAATATAGAATCTCCTTACAATAATGTCAATCTATACCAATGCGCGTATGGATTTGATACAATAGTGAACTATCATATGTATATCTCTATATCTTCATACATTCATCACACTCATCCCATTTTTACTATGTACCTAACATCATATATATAGGGTGGGGACTTGCCCTTCACCACTTATCTATTCTAGAAATAGGTTACATGCTATTAATAGCCACACACCGTTTATAGGCATAGTCACACATGCAAGCTGTTTCTATCTATAGACCTCTTGCGAGTTAATCAAGTGTCAATCCTATTCTTGGATCATCTCCATGTAAAACGCTTCGATCCAATCCTCCAAAGATAGACAATGCATGGCACGCATGTCTCTGCATTGTTGGTGTGTTCTACATGCCATCTTCTAAAAATAGGTCTTCATGCTCAAAATCGGCTAAGTCTTGAATGTTGAACTTGTCTTCCGCGCATGGGTCCTTCCTTCCCTTCCGCACCCTTGATCCTAACCTTCTATCCCATGAAACTCAGGTGATCTTTTACAAGTATTCTCTCGATCAACACGGGGTATCAACCATATAAAAATTAGCTTGAGCCTAATCAAAGGTATGCACCGAACCAAAAAAATAATAGATGACAAGGTCAAAGTGCCCCTCTTCCACTGGTAATAATCCCTCCACCATAAGCACTTCCTCCTCTTATTTCACGCAAGGCTTTGGTTCCAGTGCAAAATAATTTGGCACAAGAAACAAAATGGTGCTTTCCATGTAATCCACCGCATAAACAACTTGGTTGTAAAAGGCCAATGCACCTTCAAACATACATGGTCTAGGGCTCTTCTAATCAACATGAACCACTACTAGAGGCACCAAATCAAACCACGGAAGCAAGTCAAGATGCTAATAATGATACCAACCTCATGTTCTTTAGAGATGAGGATTTTTATGTGGTTAACCAAATGGCAGGAAATTCTAACAGACCATCAATCAATGTGGATGATAATATTCGGCACAAGAAAAGGATGTTGGAGTTACAATCCTCACCTTATGTGGATCAAATCAAAGCCACTTCCAAGGAAAAAGAAGCTCTACAATGAAATAAAGTAAGCCACCATAAGCTCTCGGAAAAGCCGTGGAAAAGTAAGTTGTTACTCAACTTTGTTGGTGTCCATTTTGATCCTCTATGCTTTTGCCCTAGTGTTCCTTTCACTCTACATTTCCTAAAAATGTTTTCCACAGTTTGAATGGATGGGATGAAGTTATTTCTTTTGTTTCCATGCCTTAGCCCATTTGAAAATCATTTTCCATGCCTCATTTGTGAAGAAACACCCATGCATGCCTTGTTTGTGCCCTAATTTTTCCAAATCTGCAGGCTATGCCATGTTTTCCCTCTTGCACTGATCATGAAAAATCAAATTTGTTTGTTTCATGCATATATTCCTTCAAAAACCCTTCCCCATGGTCGAAACTTGCATAAAATCAACTTCCCCTTGTTTTTTGAGTAAAAAATCCTTCACCCATGAAGAAAAAATCAATTTTAGAGGTCACTGGCAAACTCTGTGTTTTTTTACGGTCATACGGGTGTCATTTGACTATCAAAATTAGGCTCAAAAATATCCTCCTACGTGGCCACTTCTGATTGGACAAGGATCAGCGGGTTTCTCTGAAAAACTTAGCCGTTTTTAGCTTTGGGAAAAAATTCAAAATTCCCCCACAACTCCGTAAGGGGACATGTGTCACACTCGCATGCAAGGCGGAATGGGAAGCCGTGCAAGGAACTTCGACATTTTTTACCTTTTTGGTGAAGGGGAGAAAAGGGGAAGAAAATCCCGCAGGTCCGTAATGGAATAGGGGCGGACACGTGGCGGCCGCACAGTGCAAAGGGGATGCGGATGGCGAAGGTTGTTTGAAGTTTTTGCCTTTAGAGGCAAGAAAAGGCTAAGGTGAATTTTTTGGAGCATGGCCCCATGGCCAAACATAGGTGGAAACGTGTCCAAAAGGGTTAGAGTGGAGAAGCGGATCGATGGAAGACTTAAAGTTTTTGTTGGTTTTCTAAAGTTAAAACAATGGGATGTATCTCTGCTCCAATTAACAACAGACACATGGTGAAGGCAGAGTGGGTCGGCGAGCCAACGGAGGCAAAAGGAAAATTTTTCCTTTTTGTAAAAAAAAGGAATTAGAATGGAAATTTGAGAGACATGGCCCCACGACGAATCATCAATCGACATGTGGTGAGGGAGAAATCGAAGCGCGCAGGCCGCGGAAGGAAAATTGAAAATTTTCCCTTGGCAAAAAAAGGGGTCAAAACATGAAATAAGCACATGGAATTTCAGCGATAGGGAGCATGACACGTGTCAAGGAAAAAGGCAGAGGTGTGGGCTGCGGGGAAAAAGGGGAAATTTTTCCAATTTTCCAAAAAGGTTAAAATGCACAGAATTGAAGCGCGATCCCAATGGGACCCACCATGTGCCACGTGTCATCACCAAAACTCAAGGGCGGAGGGGCGGAGAAAAAAGTCAAAATTTTCCTTTTTCCAAAAATGTGGAAAAGTCAAAAATGATCCCCTTTTCATTCCCAATTGTAGTTTGACACATGGAGGGCCCAAATTGAAGGAAAAAGAGCAGATCAAGGGCAACTGTACACTTTCATTTTGGCCACCATTTTTGCTCCAGGAAGCTTGGAGATGTGAATTTTGCATCTTTTTTCATCAATTTTTTGGTGAATTCAGGTCGTTTTTGCCTTCTAGGATCATTGGAATTGGTTTCATGACTCAATATTTTGATTTGAGATGTTTTTGAAGTGATTTTTACCCAAGCCCAAGCAAACACCGTGAAGTGTCAAATTGAAAGTTGCAGAGGTAATTTTAAAAGGTGTAAAGGTGAAATGATGAGTGAAAAGGTGTTTGCATGCCTTGAGGATGAAAAACGTGCCTCCACAAAGGATAATGATGAAGTTTAGTAATGATTTACCTTTTTGCATGCAGCATCTACTCCTTGCATAATTGGTTAAATGTCACTTTTCGAAATGTCATGAGTGAATTTGTAACAAACTTGATGCCATGGAATATTATTTTCTTGGGAAAGAAGGACCAAATGTAATAGAATGATATATAATGCATTTTGGAAAAATGCAAAAGGGGTTAGGGAAGTTGAAAATCACGAGCAAATTCTCGAGAGAAAGCCACCATGTAGACAGGTTAATTTCTTCTATGTTGGATCTTCATGTATGTGAGTTGGTTACAAGTGTATAGCCATCACACAACTCTAAGATTGTTCATGAAACTCTCCCTGCTGATGAATCTAACAAGATTTTGAGTTAATCTATGTTTTTCTGGGCAATATAATGTTTGTTATCATTTTAAATACATGCAAATAGTTTTCATTGTTCTTATTGCAATCTTGCATTGAAAGTCTTTATAAATCACACAAAATCTCATCCTTATTGATAGTTTAGTGGCACTTGTAGTTTTGTTTGTCATAAGAGCTTTCATCTGGCATTGAAAATAAGAAGTTTAAAAATCACTCCACCTTCATTTGTTGATTGGGTTGTTTGTAAGTCTTTGGGGTGCCTTAGGCGTGGTTTGATCAAGGATTTTTGTGTTTAATTGAGTTCTTTACTTCAAGATTTTGTGGTGAGTTCTCAAAGATTGTGTGAAGAGTGCAACCTGGGCTTCCATTTATGCATCTTCTGGTTGAAAGAACATCCTGATTATTTGAAGAATTTTATCTCCGATAGTTGTTCAAGTATTGTAGAGGTTGTCAAAGATTTGATATATTCAAGTTTGTCATGTCAATACCCTCCAAAAATCATCTGAATAACTAATCCGACCCATACTACCCTGCGTTGCATTGTGTGTCAACAAAAGAATCTAACCCATCAACAAAATGCACAAAGCAAATCAGATCATCAATGTCTCCAGTGAGCCTCAACCTTGTCTTGAAAGCATTTCCAACATTTAGTAGTGACAACTCTATTGAGTTTGAATAATGGAAAATTGATAATGTTTTCCCAAGGCCATCTCCATACAACATGCACAACATAAGGATATCTCCACCTCCTTCACAAAACAGAGGCTGCAATATAGGTTCTCTTACCTTGGTTGAAAGGCACAACCTAAACTAGTGACGATTAGATCAAAATCCTTTCAAAGTGCTATCCATCTCTCCACAAATCTAAGTGCCAGTTAGATCACATCCCCGACTACAAAACGACATATATCAAGATCTATCTACCTTCAAGCTTCATGCCATATTTCTGATGCTACTCAGACTGAAAAGGAGAACAAATTTGGGTACCAACACAACCAAATCCGCCAAATCAAATGTCTCTGCAACAAAGGAATGAAGACATCGAAAGGAGTTTAAGCATGCCACAAACACGAAATATGTGGGTCTCACATTCAATATTTTTGAGCAATTAAATAAGACCAATGTAAACGTTTATGTGGATGTGCTTGCCATTCCTTCACAGTGTGATCTCTTGTATGAAGCCCTCAAGCAATTACCTCCCGTGGATCTCGTAATGCGGAAGGCTCATGTCGCGGTTCATGTCTGTTAGGAAAGGAATGATCAAGTAAGTAAAACTGTCAAAACCCCACCATTTTACATGTCAATAATTGTGGGTAAGTACCTAGTTCATAATTGTATGATTGATTCAGGGGCTAGTACCTCTGTAATGCCTAAGAAAATTGTTGATATCCTAGGTCTCAAATATAGTCCTATGTCTAGGGGTGTTTTACAACTTGATGGGTCAATTGTAAATGTCCTGGGCATAATTAAAAACCTTGAATTAACACTCCATTCTGTCCAAGCCTCACCATAACCCATGATATTTCAGTCATTGACCTCCCTCCCATGTTTGTTATTTGTTTGTCTAGAGACTTCACTGCTAAAGTAGGTGGCTATTTATCCTCAGAATGGACTCACATGCTTCGAAAACCAGATATGGTACCCGATTCAAATTACAAGTTGAGCCCATCTTTTCTTACCATATTGAGTCATTTGACCCCACTCATGTCCAATCAGTTTGCCTAATCTAAGAAGAACATGAGCAAGACTTAGCTCCTGAAGAGTAGATTGTCCCTCTTTCCATGTCTGATTTGCTGCTAGATGAATGGGCTGAAAGAGATCATAAATTTGATCCTTATGATGAAGAGCTCAAAAAATTTGAGACTAGTTTGGGAACTTATTGCATTCTCTAGGAAGAATCTGTGATACCCACGACATTCAAACAAGAAAAGGAAGACACTTATGGACTATGGTGGATGTTCTTTGATGGTTCTAGAAGCATAAATGGAGTCGGGCGGGTGTTGTGCTCATTTCTCCAAAAAATGAAAAGTTCTTCTTTGCTCATAGATTGTAGTTTGCATGCTCCAATAATGTAGCAGAGTATGAAGCATTAGTCCATGGTCTATTGATCGCGGAAAAGAGGAAAATCAAGAAGTTGTAAGTCTTTGGAGACACTGAATTGGTCATTCACCAAGTCCGTGGCAGTGTGTGCAACAAAGAACAAGTTGTTGAAATCCTACAAACACAAAGTTTGGGATTTATTGGAGAGATTTGACGCCATTAACATATAGGTTGTACCCAGGAAGCTAAATAAAGACGTAGACCAAATGACGACCCTTGGCACATCAATTCTCACCTCTACCGAGGATCTAATCAAAGGGAATGCTCAACATATCAAAATGGTGGTTAGGCCATCTATTCCGCATAAATCGAGCATGTTGGCGGTATTTGATAGCGATGAAAAATTGTGCAGTTCATCCAAAATGAGGTGGAATTCTCCTCAAAGATGCAAGTTGATTTGCAGGAAGTATATGGGGATTAGATTATTCAACTAAAATCAAACAATTTACCCAAAGGATTGGTCACTCTGGAGAAAATTTTCAGTCTAAAAGATGTATTATAAGATGGTGGCAAAGTAGGATGATTGTTAGCTAGTTTCATTGCTCTGGGCACGAAACTTCTACTTGGAAAGGTATGTGATGAAAGTGAAAAGCAAGCTTTTGTTTCCTTGTGCTAAAAATTCAGTGATGTGTTCTCATAGGACTAAGAAGATCTAAAGGAATTCAATCCATATATATGCCAATATTCCATTGACCTTGATCCTAACATCAAGCTAATCGAGGCATAAATAGAGTCCATCAACCCCAAGATTGAACCCCTCATGAGAAAGGAGCTCTCTAAACTCATTGAGGCCAAAATAATTTTTCCAATCAAGTATTCTACTTGGGTGGAAAATCTGGTCTCAGTGAGGAAAAAGAATGGTGAAATACGGCTTTGCGTGGACTTTAGGGATTTGAATAAGGATTATCTCAAGGCTCATTACGCCTTGCCCTCCATGGAACAAATTTTACAGACACTGGTAGGAATAGAGAGGTTATCCATGCTTGATGGTTATTCTATTTTTAACCATATTAAAGTGAAGGAAGGGGATCAATATAAAACCATGTTCACAACCAAATGGGGAATGTTTTCTTATCAAAAATACCTTTTGGCTTATCAAATGCAGGTGTTACCTTCCAAAGAGAAATGGATATTGCTTTCAAGGATTCATTAATCAGTTCATCTTGGTTTACCTGGATGATATCATAGTTTTCTCCAAGCAGAGCGCGAATCACATGAAGCACTTAGAGAAAGTGTTTGAAAGATGTAGGGAATTTGGTGTATCCCTTAATCCTAAGAAATACAACTTTTCAGTCCTTAGAGGTAAGCTCTTGGGGCATATTGTATCAAAAGAAGGCATTGCCATTGATCTAAAATTGCAACTATCGTGGCTCTTTCCTTGCTAACTCACAAGAAGGCTCTATAGTCATTCCTTGGAAAGATTAACTTTGTTAGGTGTTTCATCCCTAACTTCATGCGAGTTTGATAAGACCTATTACTCTCATGCTCAAGAAGGATGCAACATTCAAGTGGACCATGGAAGGAAAGGATAACTTTGAAAAGATAAAACAAGAGATTTCTCAGGCCCCAACATTGATTAACCCAAATTATACCAAAGATTTCATTCTTTATGCTCATGGGGTGGAATCCAATATAGTCACATGCGGTTTTGACACAACTAAATGATCAAGCAATGGAGCAACATGTAGCCTTTTTTCAGTCAAACATTGAAGAATTATGAGCTCAAGTACAATCACATTGAAAAACAGGTGTTTGCCATCATGAGAGCCTTGAAGAAATTTAAAAGCATGATTGTTGCTAGCCATGCAAGGGTTTTAGTATCACATCAGAATTAGAGACTTCATTATGGGAGCAAAGATTAGTGAGAAATGAGTTGGATGGGTGACTAAGATCATGGAATATGATGTGACCATTAAAGCCACAAAGTTGGTAAGAGGAAGAGCACTTTGTGAGCAGTGACTCTAGATGGTGCAGAACCTCAAGAGACCACCCTCATGAATGAAGTGCCTTCAAATGATGAGCTACCGTGTGATGTTGAGTGGTAGCAAGATGAAATAAATGTGTTTAACGAGTGTAGTTGGATTGCTTAATATGACTAAGTTTTTATCTACTAGTGTATATCCCCTTGGTTTGAATAAAGAAAAGAGAAGACATCTAAGATTGCAATCCATTCCTTATGCACTTGTTGGTGGCATATTGTTCAAAAGAAATATTGATGGAGTGTTGCTTAGGTGCATTGAAGGTGGGCAGTGTCACATGGTTCTAACTGAATTCCATGATTGCTTCTCAGGCGGACATTTCTATGCTAAAGCTATAACCATGAAGATTATAAAGCAAGTTATTTCTGGCCTACATTGTTCGTGGATGCTCACAGGGGGTCGAGGAAGTGCAAATAAGGTATACTCTTCACTGGAAAGAAAAGATTGGTAGCCCTACCACTTCATCCAATCCAAGTAGATCAATCGTTTACACAATGGGGTATTGATTTCATTGGTATGATCAACCCACCATCTAGTGTGGGTCACAAATGGGTCCTCACAGCCACATATTATTTCACCAGGTGGACTAAAGTTGTGCCATTGAAGGAAGCCACTAAATCAGTCATCCTGAATTTCTTGAAGAAATTGTTACAAGGTTTGACATTCCTCAAACAATCATTTCTAATAATGCTAAAGCTTTCTTAGGATCAAATATTTCTAGTTGGGCTTTGGAACTTGGGATTTATCTTAAGACTTCCTCCAATTATTATCCCCAAGGTAATGGATTGACATAATCCACTAATAAAAATATGATCAGAATCATGAAGAGGACAATGGACATTAATCAAAGATAGTGGCACACAAAGGTAAAAATGCTCTTTGGGCGGATAGGATAACAACGAAGAAAGCTATTGGCACTTCTCCCTACAAATTGGTGTATGGTAAGGAAGAAAGATTGCCATTATCACTTGAGCTGCCTTCATTGTAATTAACCCAACAACTTGAATTTGAAGATGTGGATCAAAGGGAAATCAAAATGGCGGAATTGGTGTAGCTAGAAGAAAACATGAATGCCACCTTGGGAACAACATCAAACGTCAACCAAACAATTGTTTGACAGAAAATCTCAAGATCAGACCTTCAAAGTTGGGGATCTCATTTTGAAATGGGACGTGGATCAAGCTAAACCAGGGAGACACTCCAAATTTGATGCTATCTGAGTGGACCATATCTCATCACCGCTTGCAAGGTGGCTAACTCATTTGAGTTGTCTGATCTTGATGGGAACATGTTTCAAATCCTAGTCAATGGGATTCATCTAAAACTTTCTCATTAGGATTTTTTTGCATCTTTGTACATAGTAGATTAGAATTTCAATTCCTCCAAGTGCTTTCAACACATTGCATGGTTGGTAGTATAGGTTTCTTTCCTTAGTGCTTTGCACTATCTTATTACTTGGAGATGTCCTTGTGTACATTTTCATCATGTTCTTAAGATGCAGGGGAGGGAGGTTAAAAATATCAAGGATTAACAGCAGTCACTTTAGAGAGTCAAATGCAGAGCAACTAAATCAGACTCAAGGATTTCAAGATGACTCCATGCCCAATGGATGCTAAGGCTATTGGATAATTCATCTAGCAGGCAATTGATCCCTGTGAGTCTCCAAAATGTTGTCTATTTTTGCACCCCTTGCAAAAATGGAGCAACTTACACAAGTATGGACTTTGCAGATGCTCTAAAATGAAATTGTTAAAGCCATGAAGAAGTTAAGCATTCCATGGAAATCTAGGAAGAACCGCGGAGATCTAAAGATATCCGTAGAATGTTATGGAAAGCCACGTTACCTTTGGTAATGTCATGAAACAAAGCAAATTGTTTTGGAAGCTGTGGAAAAATGAGGAATACATGTTGATGCCGCATACCAAAAGGAACAAGCCGCACTACCAAAAAGGTGTTGTGGGGGATTATATAGAGCTGCAACATGAGTAAGAGAGCTTTGCGGGAGTCAAAAACCACGTGAAACTAAAATGTCAAAAGCTGCGGGTAACCAAAATTCCCGCACAAGGCAAGATAATCATAATTATCAAAGTCTTGGCCTGATCCTTGTGAACTTCATATCAATGGGAAGGTGTTGACCTCATCTATGCATAAGAATCTAAAATTTGAAATTAAAGGGTAGTTGGATGTGGCCTTAAGAAAACGTCTTTAAGCACGCACATGTGTAATGACAATTAGCTCAACCACCCACATTTAATGCATTATGGGCGGTCATTCCTTCTCCCGTAGAGCATGATGTGTGGAATTAGATTTGCAGAGGTGTTCAACCCCTTTTTCAGAGCATGCAGAGAAATTAAATGAAGTTGGTCAGCTAGTGGAAAGAGAATTCAAATTTTCCCTCTCTTTCTTCTCTCCTCCTTTTTTCATTTTTCTATATATTGTAAAATGATGCCCAGTTTTAATGTTGGATACTTTGGGAATGTAAGGGCATCATTCTATGTTGCACAAGTGTTCTAAGAGTCGCATGCCTTTGGCTATGTCTCTATAAATGTTTTGCATCTTCCTCATGTATCGTGATGATCTGATGCATGATCTTTTAGCAATAAAATCTTTGGTTTTGTGGCTTGCTTCAGCCTTAGCTATTGTTTATTGCACTCTCTTGCCTCTCATTCATTCGCAAGTGTGTTGTATGCATTTTTAGAGATCTGTGTCTATTGTGCATCGTGAAGGTGGAACTCGGAATGCGATTTTGATCTGTGGATTTCGTTTAAGCCATCTTCATCTTTGTGCTCTCCCATTTCCCCTCTTTCTGAGTATTTATCGCTTGGTGTTATCACCTCTTTTAGTTTAGGTTTATGTTTTATGCATCTCCTTCTCACCTGGTCCCTTAGAAAGTTAGAATAGAGCTAGATAGTTGCATTTCAATTCCTAGGAGTAGTTTAGCATTAGGAGTAAGTAGAGGAAGCCAACCTTCTCCAGAGGTCTATCTTAGTTCGAGTCCCACAACTTAGAGACAATCCCATGTTGAATCAAATCCCGAATTGTCTATGATTCGAACGGGTGCACATTTGAGCTTCAACATGTTTATAAACCATTAACAATTGAAAACCCGTAATTTTAACTTCATACGATACAAAAACATCAAGATTTAATTTTTTTGGCAACCATCATGAACAATATAATTGCTTAACTAGAGTCTATAAGACCCCGCACATTCCATGACATATAATTCATGAGAAACGGTGGTCAAGGGCCATGCCACCCGCATCTAAACCATCTAAGGCATCAAGATGATTTTGTAGGAATTGAGCATTCTTGTGCTTTAAAAAATTGTGTAATTCAAATTTCCTTCATCTGACATACTCAATATTATACCCCTCCTTTGTTGACTCCACATTGTGTACCAAACTATGATTGTGACTTGTCATGGAGTGTCGAGAAGGACTTTGAGCCCTTTTAGACGGACCTTGAGAACCGGTTGTCAAAAGCAACTATGTAGTCGGAGGAGTCGAGGAAATTTGGATGGAATGTGACTAGCCCATGAGAACCACAATTGCTTTGGGCGTCTTGAGAGAACCTAGGTAAGGGGACTAGAGAGTATTCAGAAATCGGGTATGAGGAGTGACACAAATGGGGGTATGTTCCTTAACAGTTGGCTCTTTCTTGCCATTGTTGCCAGATGCCTTGGCTTGATCTATTTTGTTCTTGTTCTTCCGCCCTCTGATAGTTTCCACCCTTCCTTTTGTGGGACTTAACAAATTCGGTAGCTACCTTAGGCGTTGGGCGATTGTGCGACACATAAAGTGGGAAATCCTCGATCTTGTGATCAGAGGCCTAACATCGAAAACATGTGTTAGGAAATTTAATGTAAAGAACTAGTTGAGAATAACAAGTATCCCCATTTGGATCTCCATGTATTCCTTCAGTTCTTGGGAGAGGTCTACTTCAACACAAACTCATTTATGTGGATGAGAGTTGTAGAAGTGATGTAGTTCCATGCAAACAACTTGCCCGATGGAGGAAGCGATTTGGTGAAGAAAATGAATACACTGAAGCGACCGACTAGGGAACTCCACCCATACTGGACTTTGAGAGCCGCAAACACGGACACCACAAAGTCTTTAGTCCAAGGAGAAAGAACCAAGAGGGAGTTATGCACATACTGGGTGTAGCCATTAACTGTTGAAAATGGTTGGGGCATGGGAAGGGTCAGAGAACCGGAAAAGGAAAAATCCTTTAGTCATGTTTTGCACACTTTTGAGCCTGATGCCATGAGTGGCCCAGCCGAGTTAACCCATGACTTAAGCATGCTTTCAGAGGGGATACGACCCACAAAATAACCGATAAGGAAGAACTGTTCGAGCCATTGACATGCAGCATTAAATTTAGAAACATGTAATACAACATCAGGAGGAGAAACATTACCTCGTGAAAGACCTTCTAACAAGTTTCGAGGGCGTTTACTGCGGTGCCATTGTTCATAGCTCCACAAGCTCCAACCTTGGCATCAATAACATGGATCGAAGTGGAGCGGGACATTATATACGCGAGCCCAGAGGGAAAGAAACCCTAGAACTTAACAAGTAAAGTACTATCCCGTAGTGCCCGACAAGGCCGCGATATGACATGCAAGCGAGAAACCCTAGTAGAGTGATTTCCAGGACCCAAGATTTCAAATCCCTCTCATAGTACCAACCTAAAAATAATTGACATTAATGTTTACTATAATTAATATATTAGAGATAAGGGTTGACAACATATAATCTTTGATATAATTGATATATTAGAGCCCGTGTCCTTAAAAGAAGGGCTTGACAAAAATAATATAGTAGGGAAAACTCTACTTAAAATATATTTTTTATTAATTTTTTAAAAAGGAAACAACCAAATTTGATAGTTGTTGTTTTAAAAAGTAACATCATGTCAAGTCTCTAATGTAATCAATATTATTGTCTTTTTTTTTAATTTCCAGGAAATGAACAATCGTTATTAACTACCATGAAGTTTGGTATTTGATACCTGAAAGCTACCATTATAACTCCACAACGTTTTGGTAAATTTAGCCTTAAATAAAGGAGGCCCACAAAAATGTAGGTTTCGACATTGCCATCCTTAATACAATCGACACTTTAGAGGTAAGGACTAACGGTACACTTCTTCATTAACATATTGTAATAAAATACCTATGTCTAGATAAATTGAAAGACACATAGGTCTCTATATATTTTTTTGTTTGGACCTGAGTAATATAGCTATCAACATCTCTTCCCATGTTACAAAGAACATATAGTTGATTACAACACAATGAGTAGTACACATCTATATCAAGGCCATTCTCTAGTTAAACAACTAGGGGAATCTAGGAACAACTTTGGCCCCATTAACTTGACATCCATTATGATATATTTAGAGGACTTTGTACCTTGGTGAATGACTAGACACACCTTTTACTCTATGGTCCTCGCTGATTAGATTACAACCCCTTTCAATAGTCTATATAATTTAAATTATATCAATTTTTTTAAAAATGTATTGGTTTGAACATTCCATAAACGTGATAAAAAAACCTATATACCTATTACTTAAATAAAAAATATTTTCAATTAATATATGTAAAAACTGGAGTCACGCCCTTACGTCACATTAACAAAACCATCCAAACATTATTTAAAAAATAACATGAAATTAAAAGCGAAGGATTTTTGCTTGCAAAGCTCTCTCCATTAATTGGGTTTGGTATATGACTGGATGAGAGATAGAGGGAGAAATGCAGAGTTTAATGTCAACTACTGGAAAACCCTAGTGGAGCAGAGGTAGCTGTCTAACTTTTTTACTTGTGGAGTTTCTGTAACAGTGATTATGTGAGAGAGTCTTATTTATTGAACAAACTATTGGTGATTCTAAATTCATATGTACTTTTTTCCCCTCTTTTTGCAGTAGATATGGAGTTTGTAGATGAATGAATAGCTTTGTCTCAGGAAATTATTTGGTTCACAGTTGAGCAAATGATATAAAATCAAACTATCATTTATTCAACACTACAAACGCACGCTAGCAATTAGTCACACTTTAATTTCATAAACTCATAGAAATGTGAGGTGTGCTTAAATAAAAATCTCTATATCAGACAATAACACGGCAGAATGCCTCTGGACCTACATTGACTAGTTTCTATCAGTAGAATGCCTCTGTCTGGCTGTGCTTAGTGGTGCAAAATAGCTGAAATATATATTTGTCGGCACCTCATTGTTGATTCTTTAATTTAAACTTTTTTTTCTCCGTATTTTTACTTTTAAGCTGGTAGGGCTCAGGGCTTGAATGCTAATTCACATCTTAATGTTGAAAGCTCAGCTGGGGAGAAATTCTCCAGCAGGGGGATAACAACTGGTCCCCATGACATTAAAATAATGCAAAATTGCAGGGGAAATTGTGGGCTTAGGGTTTGAATGCTAATACATACCTTAATGATCAAAGCTCAGCTGGGGAGAAATTCTTCAGCAGGGGGTACGCATTGGTCACCAGAGGAGAGAAGGCCAGGCTGTCCTTGTGACATTAGAGCTATGCCCAATTGCAGGAAAAATTACCCCTTCCCTGAAAATAATAAAAGCCAATAGTTAAGGGATTGCCCTGGCCCTGCAAATAGCAAAAGTCAATAGTCTTACATACGTCTACCCACCATTAGGGGTTGCTCTACCCATTCAGGCATAGGTTCGAAGATGTGGGTTACTCAAAGATGTGCTTTTGGATCTAGGGAAACTTGGGGTATAGAGGTGCTTGTTGAATTCTTTTGAGTACAGTTTCAGTCATGGCAGGTTCTTAAATTCTGGATCCCTTAGTTTTAGTCTATGTTTCATCATGTTCCCTTTTGAGGAGATGGTAAAAGGGGAGGTGAAATGGAGATGGCTGGAACCACCCTCAAAAACCTTGGAAAAGGGGATGTCAGGACTATAACAAAATTTTTCTTGTAAAAATATAAGAAATAA
Organism: Taxus wallichiana var. yunnanensis; assembly: GCA_018340775.1. Lineage (NCBI taxonomy): Eukaryota > Viridiplantae > Streptophyta > Pinopsida > Cupressales > Taxaceae > Taxus > Taxus wallichiana. The sequence goes on along the minus strand of CM031241.1, from coordinate 124,431,474 downwards.
GAAACAGAAGTAACTTGCAATATTGTATTTGAATAGAAACACTCACAATGGTTTAGAGAGACATCAAACTGAGCATCTGATAGTATATTTTTATTTGGACCAGCTGCTGCCATATTAAAGATGTTCATGCTAACTAAACATATTGAGGGCTTCATGTTAAGAGAGGCCTTACTAGACTCAACTGAAATTATATACACTTTTCTTGTTTATTTACTATAAAGATGATAGGAGATGCAAACCAGGGGATGTCAGTACTATAACTTAAATAAAAGGTAAAAATATAAGAAAAAAAGAAATAACTTGCAGTATCGTATTTGAATTGAAACATTCACAGTGCTTCAGATAGACATCAAACTGAGCATCTGATAGTATATTTTTATTTGGACCGGCTGCTGCCAGATTAAAGATGTTCATGCAAACTAAACCATATTGAGGGCTTCATATTAAGAGAGGCCTTATTAGATTCAACTGAAATCATATACACTTTTCTTTTTTATTTAATTGTATTTACTATAAAGATGATAGGAGATACAAAACAGTGCAGAAACTGTAGTTTAAGTTCTCTTTAACGGTCATCCTGGAACTGATTTCTCAAAGTGGAACTGATTTATATCTCTGGTACTATATGTTTTAATCAACAACTATTATTATTCTTATTCAGTCTCTATTGTCTGATGTGCATCTTTGTTATTGACTATGGTGGATATGAAACAATGTAGCTTCATCTTTTAGAACTATCATGCTGACATACAGCAGTTGTGGGCTTTAGATTAGATTATAGGCTCAGACTTATCCTTGGTAGTAACTTCTACATGGAGTACAAGTGAACTGCACTCTGCAGTATTGTGTTAAAATCATAGTTACCCGATTGTGTCACTGTCTGAAGCTTGGACCAACAAGGATCCTCCTCCGACCAACTTTCTTTTCAAATATTGCTCCTAAATGTACGCAACGGAACACCTGCTTTACAAGACTGGGAACTCCTCATGTCAAGAACAGATTCCAGGCTTACACAACAGGAAATTACATCTTTCCATGGCTGCCCCCACTTGTTCTCCAAAAATGATTTGGTTGACCACCACAATATGCATATGCTGAAATCTCTTAATGCTCCAATAGCTCGGTGCATTGTGCAAATAAGCAGGGGAGGAACCTTACCTTCAGCAGATGATGAACAACTTGAGTTCAAAGTTCTTCTCTGCAAAAACCAAAGCGTTATGCTTACAGCCAACCTATGGGTTGAGGCGGGCCTTGTAAATGGATCGACAGGAAAAGTTGTTGACATAGTCTATGACAGTTCCTCTGCACCTCCTGAATTGCCTTTATTTGTTGTCATTAACTTTGACAAATACATTGGCCCATGTTGGGATCCCCATAATCCATCCCATGTTCCAATTCCTCCAATTTCCAGAGGAAATCGCAGGCAGCTACCAATAAAGATGGCATGGGCTTTAACCATCCACAAAGCCCAGGGTCTTACTCTGCAACGAGCAACTGTTGATATTGGTGAAACAGAAAGACAGGGACTTACTTTCACTGCCATCTCAAGAGTGCCATCGCTGAGAAATCTGCGCATCTGTGACGTCCACATTTTACACACACAAATACAACACACATAATAACAGGATAATATTTTTTTGGCTTACATTGCTTGATACATAACATCACATAGGCTCACTTAGGATAGTGTATAACACATGAGACGTTTGCGTAACCATGGACCCACATATATAACATGAAACATAGGATGCACATCAAAGCCACATTTCCAAAATGACAAAGTACAATAACGACCCACGACAATATACACTTACTCACAGGCACTTCCCACAACACATCATTGTTCATGGTGAAATATTTATTACAATCCTATTTATATTAGTTGACTATAATTTTCTGAAGAACACATAACATGGGACCCTTTGTTCCTTTACAACTAGGCTGCATGTTTTTGGTTTAACATTTCACCTATATTGGTTCCTTTAGAATTCACTCGTTTCTCTTGGTGAAATAACTTTATATAACATGATTGTGATTAGGAACGTACGTACACACATGCATCTTCTAATATTTGACTTAAGGATTTGTTTGAGAGAGCCATGTTAACTTGGTTTGGAAAAATACTCTCATTACAAGGAGAAAAATTCAAAGGAAGAAAAAGAAAGGTTACTAGATCAATAGAAAACATATCCCGAGTTCATTTCATAGCATTTTTAATACTAACAATACACTCTTTTAATCTTCAAGTTATTACAACCAACTATGTAGGTTAACTAATTAAGTTGTATCATTCTTGATTCACAATCAATTGCTCCAATTAGGGATTCATATTTTCACAATCATATTGCACATGGAAGGGTACATTACACATGTGTTCCCGTTATAGAGATTTTTCTTTGAATTTTAAGTGACGAATTTCACATTTCAAACTACTTCTTTCATCATCTTAAGGATTTACTCTCAATAGTAACGGGTTAATTACATGTTTCGACCATACATTCTACTTCTGAGTGATCCTAGGTTTAATATATTCCTATCTACGCCAAGGGTTTTACTAACTTTTACAAGTCCAACTAGAGTGTAATTTCCTTAACTCGCAAGACCTTAGCTACAATTGAAGTTATCCCATTCTTAAGGCTACATTTTATTATTTCATTAGCATCGTTGTTTAACCACATTCATGCATAAAAAGCATGTGATCATGCATCATATTTGGTTTTCCAATTTATTAGGTTGTATTATTCATGGAGCTCTACTTTATCACATTCATTTTATGATCACATTTGACATTTTAGTTGGTTTTGACATCGCTCAATGGCGTACCATTTTTCGTAGCAGTCATTTCTTAGTTTAATCTTATTTACCCTTTCACTAACTACATTTATGCAGTTACTTTGGTCTTGTATTAACATCATTTTGGAAAAAATGTAATTCCTATAACACTTACGTAACACAAAGGGATTTAAGACTACAAGGAGTACGACCTCGCACAAGACAACTCATTTCATTTCTCTTAGACACACAAGTATTAAGTGTATATTGCAAGAGAGATATCCCAAATAATCTTATGCATTACAAAAGCCTCCTAAGGACCTATTTCAATTGTTGGGTAAATACGCAAGTAATTCGACATGTAGTCTCCACTCACATAATTTAGATCTCACAAGAGATCAATCGTAGGTTCAACCGACAACTATCTTCACAAGGCTTTGGCCACCTTTAGGGTACCAGGAAAATTACGGACAAGGGCGTAAAACTTATTCATGGTATGGTCATACCTAACACACCTAGACATGATCACGTCACTCGCTCCAATATGATAGGTTTCACAACATATATGCACCACCTCATAAAATATTTAGGAAATGGACCTTCATAAGACATCTTAGGTGTGACACATGAAGACGATTAATGAGATTAGAGTATTTTATTAACACGATCAATGTTTTATACCATGGAAAAGACTCAAATGGGAGGAGGAAGTACAATAGGCATTATAACTCATTCTTTTATTTTTGTTAGTTTTGATGAGAGGAGATTCTACCTAGCATTGTGGTTAAGGAAATAAATCAATAATTACATAGCAAAAGATTAGTTTAATATCTTTATAACATAGGTACAACATTGAGTACAACTTCACATCCAATTCGACACTATAAAATATAGCCACATTGGCATTCTCTTTTCAAAATATATAAAGAACAATTCTTCGAACAACAATACATATCATTATTCTATGGTAATACATGTATTGTAAGATGAATATAACTTTACAATGACAACTCATTAATTACAACATATCACATCTAGAAAATTCCTCTTGTTCGGAGTACCTGCAACCAATGTTGCATCAATCCTAGGATTGAGTATGGAAATCCCCTACAATCAAGCATAAATTCCACGCATCCATCATTTCAAACAATCGAACAAAAACTAGAGAGAGATAGAGAGAGAGAGAGAGAGAGAGAGAGAGAGAGAGAGGGAAAGAAAATATGGATTCATTTTCTTTTCAAATCATTGTACATCCCGTATCCAATTTTCATTTCATTTCAACTCATATACATTTTGACCCATTTGTATTTTCAAAACCCAATCAATATTTTCATAATTATCTCTAGAGAGAGAAAGGGGAAGAGAGAGAAAGTATGGATTTCATTTTCCTTTCTATTCATCATATCATAATCACATACATTATCAAATTTTCATTTCATTTCCAACCCATGAACATTTATAACTCATTTACATTTTTAGAACTAGTCAAAATATCGAGTTACTTCTAGAAAGAGAAAAGGGAAGAGAGAGAAACATCATAATTTCCCAAAAAGCATTCATACAATAATTTGATCAATTCATACTCTATAAAGTGTGGAAACGATATGTACAAGGTTCCACGGTTAGTTAGGAGTCAACAAAACCCTTAGAAGGTGTGTTTAGCTAAAGTTGCAATTTTGGTGCAAGTTGGTCGAAACATCAAAAGTTCCTACAAACTGGGTCTTGAAACACTCGGTTTAAGTTTGATCACGAAGTTTGACAATTCCTACTTACTCTCCCATATATAGAGAATTTGTTGTGTCCGACAAAATTTGATTACGACAAGCGGAGCTCAAGTTACAAGGGCAAAATTCGGGGCCGAATTATGGTAATTGCGTCAACAGCTCTTGTCACATAGCGACCGGTGGGCCCCAAAACCCACTTGCAAAATTAGTTTCCGATGGCGTTTTCAGTGAACTAAAGGTGGGTTACGATCCTCTTATTTGCAGTCTAGAGGTAGGAGGTAGTGGTTTTCAGTTTCGCTCAAGCTAAGCGACAACCGTAAGCTTGAAACCAATTGTGTTTTATTAAAACGACCATGTCACCATAAGTGACTGATAAGCTAAGAGGGTTTAGGAATACGACTTGCAAGAGTGTTAAATAATTTCAAACAACTCGGTTAAGGTTCCCTAAGGTGTTCCATGTTACCAGGGGTCATGCAAAGAGTTTCGTTTTGCGGTACGTTTGGGTGTGACGCTCCATGCGCATGACTTTCAAGATTTTTATTTTTATTTATTTATTTTTAAATTTATTTTTAATGTTTTAAGAGTTCGCGTCAAGGTAATATTTTGTCAATTGTTGGGATTACATTCCCTATCATTCAAAATTTAATTTTAAAAAGCTAGAAATGATGAAGCGAGATTTAGTGCAAGCGAAAAGGGGAAAACCATACCTTTTTCACAAAACTCGCGATCCACTCGCATTCAACGTGACCGCATCAACTTGCCACATTCACCAAGTGCAAACCACAAGACCAAACATGATGAGCTCCACAAAATTGACAACTGGCCATGGTGACACCGAAGTCATAGGATGAGATACAATACCAACTTAGCATTTCCTCCAAACAACCAAACCCGACACCGAGGCATCATCAAATCAAACGGTTTTAGTGGATTTTCCTTGATTCCCAACCACTTTCCTTTGCTCAAACGTCTCTAAAGCTTCTTCAACAAAACCATTTGTGCATATCCCTAGATTGAAGCATTCCATGAGGCTACATTTATCTGAGGCATTTCGTCAAACACTTCATGTGTCAAGTGCAAGATTCTACATTTTACATGCCTATCTGCCCAACAATATTAGTTATAAACACTACCAAAATACCATCTGTGCTCCTATCATTGCACTCCAAGAATTTATATTTCCATTAGATACTTTCACAAACAGATTGCATGTACATTTTTTTATATAATGTTGCATAGCTCCCATCTCGGTGCATGCGCTAAGTACCCTAGTCAATGTAGTGTCATCCAACCTAATACACGCCTCTTGCAGTTGCACAAAGAGATTAATGGTATCCACTGCATAATCATTCTGAGAAAATACCAGCCCCCTCTTACAAATCAAAATCCACCACACCTTATATTGCACACACATTCTGCCGTAAATAAGAAATGCATTCCATATACTGCCAAATTTTGCATAAATTTCCACAAGGGCATTCTGTTAAACAGTTCACGTGCCATGTGTATGCTCCCACATTTTGCATACAGGTCAACCAGGGAACTTGCAATTTACAACATCTGACAAACAAACAAAAAGAAATAACCCTTTTCATCATACTGTGATGGATATCCACACCTGTTCCAAAGCTCTTATTTTGGCGCAAACAGGGAGTATGCTGGAAAAAGTGAACTGATCTGGTAGACCCCTGTTGGTTGCATTTGTGAAACATAAGCATTTCTTCATACAAATTGTCATACTTTCTCCCATGACCCCTGCATAATCTACAATCATTGCCTTCTATGATACCATGGTTCTTTAAGGTATTTTGTCCAACAGTGCACATATCCTACCCTGTGCATCCACATTTTGCAGCATCTCTACCAGGAGGCCACATCTACAACTTCTTGAAAAGATTTCTACCCTAGTACTTTAGTGGATGACACTACCCTGTTTCAGATCTTCTCTTAGCGCAGAAAAGGGAGGATAAAGGTATGCGTTGTGGAAATATAGCTTTACACATGTCAATGATTTTTTTTTGGGACATTTACGCCTTTTCCACAGCCCCTTTTGCATATATTTTGACTGCACTCTGGCCAAAACTACGTCTGACAACAAAATGAGTTCCCTTTACGATTTTAAATATGACCACACATAATCCAAAGCTCTCATTCTAATGCCTACAAAACAATGAAAAAATACTGACACAAGTTGGAGACGTGGCAACGTGCAGAGGTAAGGAGAATATAGGTAAATGTGAACTAATCTCGACGAAGACCACTATGATAAGATGGAACAACTAATCAAGGATGCCAATGCAGCTACTGGGGGTCTAAAGTGACAAGAGAAATGAAAGGTCTGCAGAGGGTGTCCAAGATATGTCACTATCCATGAATGCCCACTCATTCTGACAAAGCTGCAAAATAAGGGAGAAGGGATGTCTCAACCAAAAGTGAATGGGAAGGGAAAAAGTTATTATTGTTCACTTAGAAAAATCAGTTTGGTTGGGCACTACAACATCTCTCCCCTTTCTCTTTTGAACGCTTCTATAGAAATGCCAAATGCCTCCTTCAAGTTCGAAAGAAAGAAGAGGCTCGACTTCGAACTCTCTCCCCAACAGATGCAAGTACATGATATTGGTTCCCCGCTGGAGCTTATCCAATTGTAACTACATTTCCTTCTTGTATATTGTCAATACAGTTTCTGCTTTCGATAGACTATAGCTTTACATGGTACATAAAATATTGCTTTTCTTTTGTATGCTACTAAAAAAAATTCCCCCCATACAATCCTCTCACCTTTCGCCTGTACACACAATCGACTTCTGCTTCCCTTTCTGCACCTTTCCATTGCCCCTCCTTCCTCGCTTTCTTTTTCCCTTTTCCGTCGATTTGGTTTTCCCCTTGACTCTCCAACTTTTCCATATACATATTAGCCACATATATTTTGCCCTCCCCTCCCCCTTTCCCTAATACTTCCATCCCCCTTCCAATGAAAAAAATAATCCACAATGTATGCCCCTTTCTGCTCTTCTTCCTCCACCAAAATTTGTATTCCTTTTCCCCTATTTTCCATTCCCCCTAATCCATCCCCGCCCACTACCCTTTCGGCGTCGCATTGCACTTTGCTCGCGTGCGATTGCTAGTATAGCTATCAACATCTCTTCCCATGTTACAAGGAACATATAGTTGATTACAACACAATGAGTAGTACACATTTTAGAGGTAAGGACTAGCGGTACACTTCTTCATTAACATATTGTAAACAAATACCTATGTCTAGATAAATTGAAAGACACATAGGTCTATATATATTTTGTTTGGGCCTGAGTTATATAGCTATCAACATCTCTTCCCATGTTACAAAGAACATATAGTTGATTACAACACAATGAGTAGTACACATCTATATCAAGACCATCCTTTAGCTAAGCAACTACGACTAGGGGAATCTAATCCATCATAGTCACTTAAGAAATGACTTTAGACTTTGGTCCCATTCACTTGACATCCATTTATGAAATATTTAAAGGACTTTGTACCTTGGCGAATGACTAGACAACACCTTTTATATCATCTTCCTCACCAATTAAATTACAACCCTTTCCCTGGTTTAAAAAAGTGTATTGGTTTGAACATTCGATAAACATGATAAAAACCTATATATTACTTAAATAATTTTTTTTTCAAATAATATATTAAAAAACTGGAATCATGCCCTTACTTCACATTAACAAAATTATCCAAACATTGTTAGAAAAAACATGAAATTAAACAGCAAAGGGCATTGACGGCACCAATTGTTGAAAGGCTTTTTGTTCTTGGAAGTTCAGTGGAGCACATTACATCCTTTAACATCTTTCAAAGGTTTTTTTGCTTGCAAAACTCTCTCGATTAATTGGGTTTGGTAGATGACTGGATGAGAGTTACAAGGAGCAATGCAAAATTTAATGTCAACTACTGGAAAACCCAAGTGAAGCAGAGGTAGCTGTCTAACTTTTTTACTTGTGGAGTTTCTGTAACATTGATTTTATCGAACAAGCTATCGATGATTCTAAATTCATATGTACTTTCCCCCTCTTTTTGCAGTAGATATGGATAGCTTTGCCTCAGGAAATTATTTGGTTCACAGTTGAGGAAATGATATTAAAATCAAAATATCATTTTTTCAACACTACAAACACAAGCAATTAGTCACACGTTAATCTCATAAACTCATAGAAATGTGAGGTGTGCTTAAATAAAAATCTCTATATCAGACATTGCCATGTTTTAATCTGTAAATAACATGGCAAAATGCCTCTGGACCTACATTGACTAGTTTCTATCGGCAAACAATATGGCAGAATACCTCTGTGTGGCTGTGCTATAGTGGTGCAAACTAGCTGAAATATATGTTTGTCGGCACCTCATTGTTGATTCTTCAATTTAATTTTCTTTTTTTTTTTCCTCCGTATTTTTACTTTTAAGCTGGTGGGGCTCAGGGCTTAAATGCTAATTCACACCTTAATGTTGAAAGCTCAGCTGGGGAGAAATTCTCCAGCATGGGATAACCACTGGTCCCCGTGACATTAGAATAATGCAAAATTGCAGGGGAAATTGTGGGTTCAGGGTTTGAATGCTAATACACACCTTAATGTTCAAAGCTCAGCTGGGGAGAAATTCTCCAGCAGAGGGTACGCATTGGTCACCAGAGGAGAGAAGGCCAGGCTGTCCCTGTGACATTAGAGCTATGCCAAATTGCAGGAAAAACTACCCCTTCCCCGCAAAATGATAAAAGCCAAATAGTTAAGGGATTGCCCTGGCCCTGCAAATAGCGAAAATCAATAGTCCTACATACGTGTACCCAGCATTAGGGGTCGCTCTACCCATTCGGGCATCGGCTCAAGACGCGGGTTACCCAAAGATGTGCTTTTGGGCCTAGGGAAACTTTGGGGTATAGAGGTGCTTGTTGAATTCTTTTGAGTACAGTTTCAGTCATGGCAGGTTCTTAAATTCTGGATCCCTTAGTTTTAGTCTATGTTTCATCATGTTCCCTTTTGAGGAGATGGTAAAGGGGAGGTGAAATGGAGATGGCTGGAACCACCCTCAAAAACCTTGGAAAAGGGGATGTCAGGACTATAACAAAATTTTTCTTGTAAAAATATAAGAAATAAGAAACAGAAGTAACTTGCAATATTGTATTTGAATAGAAACACTCACAATGGTTTAGAGAGACATCAAACTGAGCATCTGATAGTATATTTTTATTTGGACCAGCTGCTGCCATATTAAAGATGTTCATGCTAACTAAACATATTGAGGGCTTCATGTTAAGAGAGGCCTTACTAGACTCAACTGAAATTATATACACTTTTCTTGTTTATTTACTATAAAGATGATAGGAGATGCAAACCAGGGATGTCAGTACTATAACTTAAATAAAAGGTAAAAATATAAGAAAAAAAAGAAATAACTTGCAGTATCGTATTTGAATTGAAACATTCACAGTGCTTCAGATAGACATCAAACTGAGCATCTGATAGTATATTTTTATTTGGACCGGCTGCTGCCAGATTAAAGATGTTCATGCAAACTAAACCATATTGAGGGCTTCATATTAAGAGAGGCCTTATTAAATTCAACTGAAATCATATACACTTTTCTTTTTATTTAACTGTATTTACTATAAAGATGATAGGAGATACAAAACAGTGCAGAAACTGTAGTTTAAGTTCTCTTTAACTGTCATCCTGGAACTGATTTCTCAAAGTGGAACTGATTTATATCTCTTGTACTATATGTTTTAATCAACAACTATTATTATTCTTATTCAGTCTCTATTGTCTGATGTGCATCTTTGTTATTGACTATGGTGGATATGAAACAATGTAGCTTCTTCTTTGAGAACTATCATGCTCACATACGACAGTTGTGGGCTTTAGGTTAGATTTTAGGTTCATACTTATCCTTGGTAGTAACTTCTACATGGGGTACAAGCGAACCGCACTCTGCAGTATTGCGTTAAAATCATAGTTACCTGATTGTGTCACTGTCTGAAGCCCTTCCAGATCAGTTGGTAGAATGAACATAATTTTGTTGAATGTAACTGCAGGTAACTCTTCAGCATGCTGATTTTTGCAGCCTTAAGTATTTTGTCAGTTTCATGGGAGTCCAAAATACCTGCCATGAAAACTGTATGTTGTGTGTGTGATATGTCCCGATTTGTTATTGTTGTTGTGCATTGATCAAGCTGGGATTCCTCCTTGTTCCATGTGTGGGATAGCACACATGTGTCACTATTATGTTTGGATACCTTCCTTTGCAAGCGAAATTCACCAAAATCTTGTAAAGTGTCCCACACTTTTGAACTTTCTGTGATATGAGAGCTTGTACAGTCCTGATTGAACACCATTTCTTCAGTTTGATTTGTCTCTGCTTCTTCAATCACTTGTGTTAGAATATTTTGATCTTTGACTGGAAACTGTATGTCTGTTTCTGTAGAAATGTGGGCCATAACAACTGTATCTTTGCTTGATGCTTTGTCATCACTGGAAGCTTCATCCTGTTGAATTAGCAGAGATTTACTGTTCCCTCCTTGAAAGCAATCACGGCTGGCTGGTTTTGTGGACTTAACTGTCTTCGGATCAGTTTCTTTGTCTGTCTTGGAAGTGAGGACTTCATCCGAGAGTTGGACTTCAGGATGTCGAGCAGCAAGTCTTGTGCCGCTAGTTTCTTGGTAGATTGAGTCCTCTGTTACAATGTCTTTATCTGGCATATTTGATGCCGCTTGAAACAACGGTTCACTTTGTTCCACAGTTGGAAACCCTGAAGCTTGCTCCAGTTCTTGCTCTGTTTGTCTTTCTTTCTGAATCTGATAAATTTCACCTTCTGTCTCAGTGACTGGAACAACATGGTCCATAGCAATTTGATTCTTTCTCAACAGCCAAGTTGTACATGCAGGAAGTTCTTGTGGGCCTCCTGCAGTTGTTGTTTCCCTGGCTTTAAATTCTGCTTGATCAGTTTTTATTGTGAATTCTACCTGTGCCTCTAACATAGAGTTTCCCTTGGACATTTGAATATCTACACCTTCAGGATAAGGGCTTACTGGACCTTCATTAATGCCATGGATCTCTGTTGGTACACGTTCATCTGTTACAGCTACACCATAACTGACATTGACTTTCTTGCAAATTGACTTTTCATCTGTCAATTCCAGTTTAGAAATTACTTCCGTAGAGTTAATGGTAGCAATTGTCTTATTTACATCTGATGTATCATCAGTAGCAGAACCATTTATTTCTGTACAAAGATGCATTGAACTCTCTGACAGTCCTTCGAAAACCTCATCATTTGGTGCTGTCATGATCGGTAATCTTTCCAGATCACTAGATATAATGAAATATATCTTGCCGAATGTTACAGTAGGTGACGCTTCAGCATCTGGATTTGCAGCAGCCTTAATTATTTTATTTCTGTCATGGGGTGCCAATGATCCTGCCAGGAAAACTGCATGTTGTTCATCTGATATGTGCTGTTCACTTTGTGTTTTTGCCCATTGCCGAAGATGGGATTCCACTTTGTGCTGAGTGTGGGATGACCCATGTATGTTTGTGGATACCCTCCTTTGCAAGCGGAATTCACCAAACACTTGTAAATTTTCCCACACATCAGAATTTTCTGTGACCTGAGAGCATGATATTTGTTGCATGTTCTCCGTACCCGGCATTGCTTTTTCACATTGGTTTATCATTGCCTTTTCCATCTCTTTTGGTTTTAAAACATTTAATTCTTCAACAGTAAACTGTTGCTCTCTTGCTGTGGAAATATGAGCCTCAATGACTGGATCATGAATTGATATTTTATCATCCATGGAAGTCTCATTCTGTTGAATCACTTGAGATGTCCTTTTCTCTCCTTTGAAATGAATATTACTAGTTGTTTCTGAAACCTGGATTGTTTCTTGATCAGTTACTGTGTGCGTGTCAGAATTCATGACTTTTGCCGATTCTTGATCTTGATGATGTAGAGCATCTAGGTTTATGTAATCAGTTCCATGTGAGACTGAAGCCTCTTTAGCAATGACCATACCTGACATTTCAAATGCTATCTGGCGAATTATTTGCTTTCCCATCTTTTGTGGCTGAGCTTCTTCACCTTGAGAAGTTTGCAAGATATGGTGTCCATATGCGAGGCGGCTTGTTGCTGCATCAGGGAAGGGCGATTGATTTTCCATATCTGGAGATTTATAGTGACATGTAACCTGAAATTCTGATTCACGAAATGCCTGCAATTTTTTTGACACATCAGAATTTTGTGTGATTTGAGAGCATGATATTTGTTGCATGCTCTCCGTACTGAGCATTGTTTTTCACATGGGTTTGCCTCTTCCTTTTCTGTTTCTTTTGATTTTGAATCATTTATTTCTTTGACAGTAAACTGTTGCTCTCTTTCTGTAGAAATATGGGCTACAGCAACTGGATCATGGATTGATGGTTTATCATCCATGGAAGCTTCACTCTGTTGAATCACTCGAGATGTAATTTTCTTTTCTTTGAAATTAATATTACTAGTTGATTCTGAAACCTGGATTGTTTCTTGTTCAATTGCTTTGTTTGTCTCAGAATTCATGACTTTCTCTGATGCTTCATCTTCATGCTTTAAGTTTAGACCATCTAGGCTTATGTAACCAGTTCCATGTGAGACTGAGGCCTCCATAACAATGGCTGTAACTGACATTTCAAATCCTATTTCCTGAGTTATTTGGTTTCCCATCTCTTGTGGTTGAGCTTCATCACCTGGAGAAGTTTGCAAGATATCATGTCCATATGTGTTCTGGCTTGTTGCTGCATCATGGAAGGACAATTTATTTTCCATATCGGGAGATTTCAAACTACATGTAACCTGAATCTCTGATTCATGTTGAAATATTTTGTCTTGTTGTCTTCCTTTTTGAGATTGACAAATTCCAACGTTTGTCTTATCAATAGCTGCACTACCATGGGCCATAGTAATGTTGTTGTGGCAAGTTAATATATTCTGACTGGCAGTGCCATCAGGATTTGACAGTATCTGAATTGTAGAGATTGTCTTATTAACATCTGACATATCTCCAATGGTAGAACCTTCTTTTTGTCTGCAAAGCTGAACTGAGTTCTCCGATAGTCTTTTGAAATCTTCATTATCTGGCAGTGTTCTAATTTGCAACTGCTCCAGATTAGTAGATATAATGAAATATATCTTACTGAATGTTACTGTAGTGGACTCTTCAGCATTTGGATTTCCAGCAGCCATAATTATTTTGCTAATGTCATGGGAGGCCAAAGTTCCTGCCAGGAAAACTGCATGTTTTTCGTCTGATATGCTCTGCTCAGCTGCTGTTTCGGACCATTGCTGAAGATAAGATTCCTCTTTGTGTTTAGTGTGAAATGACTTGTGAATGTCTGGGGCAATTGTGGATGCCCTCCTTTGCAAGCGGAATTCACCGAACACCTGTAAATTTTCCCACATGTCAGAATTTTGTGTAACCTGAAAGCATGATATTTTTTGCATGCTCTCCTTCTCAAACATAGTTTTTTCAGATTGGTCTGCCTCTGCCTCTGCCTCTTCCATCTCATTTGATTTTAGAACATTTTCTTCTTTGACCGGAACCTGTGGCTCTCCTGCTGTGGAAATATTGGCCACGATGACTGGATCATGGATTGATGTTTTATTATCCATGGATGCTTCATTGTGTTGAACCACATGAGATGTAATTCTCTTTCCTCTTAAATGATCATTACCTGTTGATTCTGAAACCTGGATTGCCTTTTGATCAGTTGCTATGTTGGTCTTAAAAATTGCAACTTTCTCTGATTCTTGGTCTTCAGGATATAGGGCATCTAGGCTTATGTCATGAGCTCCATGTGAGGCTGACGCCTCTGTAACACTGACTGTCTCTGACATTTCAAATGCTATCTCGTGAGTTGCGTGTTTTCCCGTTTCTTGTGTTTGAACTTCTTCACCTGGAGAAGTTTGCAAGATATTATGTCCAGATGCGAGCTGGCTTGCTGCTGCATGATGAAAGGACAATTTGTTTTCCATATCGGGAGATATCATTTGACATGTAGTTTGAAACTGTGATTCATGTTGAAGTATTGTCACTGATTGAGTTGGTTGTTGAGGTTGACAAATCCTAACTTCTGTTGTAATGACATTGTCACAATGTAATATATTCTGGCTAGCGATGCCATCTTGATATGGCAGCAGCTGAATTGTAGAGATTCTCTCATTATCAACTGATGTATCTTCATTGGTAGAACCTTCTATTTGTGTGCAAAGCTGAATTGAATTCTCTGATAGTCCTTTGAAATCCTCATTATCTGGTGGTGTCATAGTTTGCAACTCCTCTAGACCAGTAGATATAATGAAATATATTTTGCTGAATGTTACTGTAATTGACTCTTCAGCTTGTGGATTTTCAGCAGCCCTAATTATTTTGTTAGTGTCATGGGAGGCCAAAGTTCCTGCCAGGAAAACTGCATGGTTTTTGTCTGATATGCTCTGCTTAGCTGTTGTTTTGGACCATTGCTGAAGATGAGATTCCTCTTTGTGTTTAGTGTGGGATGACTCTATTCTGCCTGTGGTGTTTGTGGCCACCCTCCTTTGCAAGCGGAATTCACCAAACACATGTAAATTTTCCCACATGTCAGAATTATGTGTAATCTGTGAAGAGAACATTGTTTTTTCACTTTGGTTTGTCTCCGCATCTTCCATCTTCTGTGATTTGAGAACATTTTCTTCTATGACTAGAAGCTGTGGCTCCCTGTGTGTGGAAATATTGCCAACAACTACAGAATTATAAATTGATGTTTTCTCATCAATGAAAGCTTCTTTATGCTGAAAAACTTGAGATGTCATTCTCTCTTCTTTCAGATGTATATTACTAGCTGATTCTGAAATCTGGATTATTTCTTGACCAGTAACTGTGTTAGTCTCAAAATTGATAACCATCTCTGATTCTTGGGCTTCAGGATGTAGAGGATCTAGGCTTATGTGATTAATTCCATGAGAGACTAAAACCTGTGGCAATGGCTGTATCTGGCATTTCTAATAATCTCTCTCGAGTACTTTTTTTCCCCATTTCTTGTGATCGAGCTTCCTCATCTGAAAATATTTGCAAGATATTATGTCCAGACGTGAGCTGGCTTTCTTTTGCATCATGAAAGGACAATTGACTTTCCATACCAGGAGATTTCATATGATCTGTGGTCTGAAACTGTGATTTGTTTTGAAATATTTGCTTTGTTTGTCCTCCTTGGGATTGACAAATACCAACTTCCATCTTCTCAATTGTTACACCACCATGGGCCATAGTAATGGCATTGTTATAAGCTAAAATATTCTGGTCGATGATGCCATCAGGATTTGGCAGCAGCTGAATTGTAGAGGACGTTTCATTAACAATTGATGTATCTTCAGTGGTAGAAACTTCTATTTGTGTGCAAAATTGATTTGAATTTTTGACAGTCCTTTGAAATCTTCATTATTTATTGGTGGCATGGTTTGCAACTTCTCCAGATTAGTGTTTATAATGAAATATATCTTGCTGAATGTTACCATTGGCCACTCTTCAGCATCTGGATTTTCAGCAGCCTTAATTATTTTGTTGCTGTCATGGGATGCCAAAGTTCCTGCCAGGAAAACTGCATGTTGTTCGTTTGTTATGCTCTGCTCACTTCTTGTTTTTGACAATTGCTGAAAATGAGATTCCACTTTGTGTTGAGTGTGGGATGCCCCATGTATGTCTGTGCTATTTGTGGATACCCGCCTTTGCAAGCGGAATTCACCAAATACCTGTAAATTTTCCCACATGTCAGAATTTTCTGTGATGTAAGAGCTGCAAGAGCATGATATTTGTTGAACACTCTCGTTATTGAACATCATTTGTTCGCTTTGGGTTGTTGCAATCTCTTCCATCTCTTGTGATTTTATAACATTTTCTTCTTTGACCGTAAAGTGTGGCTCTCTTGCCGTGGAAATATGGGCCGTGACAGATGGATCACGAATTGCTGTTTTATCATCAATGGAAGCTTCATTCTGTTGACCCACTTGAGATGTCATTCCCTTCTCATTCAGATGAAGATTGCTAGCTGATTCTGAAATCTGGATTATTTCTTGATCAGTTACTGTTTGGGTTTCTCTCTTGGACAGTTTTTGCAAATCTTCCAGTTTAACAGACTGAAGTACTTCTTGATCTTTTTGAGAACTTTGTCTTCCTGCAAATTAAGTTGGGAATTTGAAGAGTTGAATCCTCAGCTGGAATGGTCTTATCTTCAACATTTGACACGCTCTTCCGTGTTCCTGTTTTCTCATCTGACTGTAATTGCACGGTTTCATAGGTGGATGGAGTTGGATCAGCCAGTTGTTCATCCGGGGATGACTTGTTTACACTATTTGAAATTTTCAAACTCTGAGATGTTGTTGCAATCTGGGATTTCATATCTTGACTTAGATTCTCCTCATTGAGCTGCTGTTGATGGAGTCGATCTATCTCATTTTTTTTCACATTTTGTAATACAAGAGTATTTTTTGCTGTGGTACAAATTTCTAGATTAGAGAAAGTTGCAGGTGACTCACTTTCACTACCTTTTCATTCACCACAGGAGTGAGGGCGATTTCATCACTAAGAACTCGTCTTCTCATTGACTGTAGCTTCCTCTTCTTCTTTGTTGGTTGGTGTAGTTAGTGTTCCTGAAAATCCTTGAAAATCTTGTGCTTGTGTCCTGCTTTGAAATATTTCCTTTGATACTTCTGCTCCTGGATTTGCAGTAGCATGTTCTATTTTCTCAGTTTCCAGAGATGCAAATGCTTCTGTCAGGATCGCTGCATCTTGTGTATGAGCAATTGTTTTTGTCAGTACTTGGGAATGAGCAACCACTGTTAGGCTATTCTGAATTAATTCACAAGTAGTTCCCAATTCTTCCTTGAAAGAAACATCATTTACATCTGAAGTTCTAAATTCTCCAGAATTTTCTGTAAGAGGAGAATTGATAGTGTCTGTCATTGCACATGTGTCCAAGGGCGAGGCTGCTTCTGATATTTCTTTTACATTCCTTGCGCCTTCTTCTTGAAATGAAATCTGTGAATCTCTTGGAAACTCAGGAGTTGCACTTACAGTTTCCTTCTCAATCCCTGCATCGACACTGGTTACAACAACTGAATCTTCTATAAATGACACTTGCTCCTGTAGAGCACCTTCCGCCTGCTGAATCAAGGCAGGCACGGTATTGCTTATTCCCAGCAAATCATTATTCCTTATTTCTGCATTTGGAGAACTGTCTTCATTTGTCATTGCACATGCATCAAAGGCCAAGAATGCTTCTGACCCTTCAATCTTTGAGGGACTTTTGGGTGCCTCGTGCACATTTCTAATCTCACTTTTGGCAGCACCATGGGTCATGGTAATTACATCTTGAAAAACTGATGAGTTCTCATTGAAAATAACTGCTTTCTGTTGCACCTGCAGACTAGTACTCTCAGACATTTCTTGTAGCTGATTATTTGTTGCTGGTTTCGGGCTTTGAAAGACTTCTATTATGGGGTTGACTGTTTCACAATTTATTTCTTGCTTTGGGGGCTCAACTATTTCTGTACTTGCAGGGGCCTCATCAGTCTTTCCAATATTATCTGATGTCAAATTGCTGGTTAAGATGACTTGAGATTGAGAGTTTGGTGCACTCTGTTGTATCTGTGTCTTTTCCCGCAATGGATTTTCATTATGTCAATAGTGTCTGCAATATGAGTAGCTGGGTTCTCATTTGAAGATACTATACTAACAATCTCCAAAGTTTCCAAGCTTTGGGATGTTGCTGTAACGTCAGACTCCAATGGTTGTTCTGTGATCTCCTTGTATTTAGGGTGCTGAATCTGGTCTTTCTTTGTTTCTCTCGGCTCTTGTACTTTTAGCATATCCATTGTTGTGGTTTGAAGCTCTAATTGTGAGATAACATCAGATCTTTGATGACCTTTATCAATTGCATCAGAAGCAGGGGTAACTTTTTCATCATGAACTGATGTGGACTTTTTAGCAGCAACTTCTGTGGGTTGGACTAGTGAACATGTTGAGTCTGGTATCGGATGGAAATTTTTGTCAGTTTCAAACACTTCCTGATTTTTTAAAATTGTGGAATCCTCTTGCTAATTGCTGCTTCACCTGGCATTGCAAAAGGCAAACTCTCTGTAGGATAGATTATTTTGTCAGTTTCAGGCCAAGCTGGAGGTTCCACCAAATTTTTGCATCTTGCTTGTTTGAAATAGCCTTCACAGTTAATTCTTTTTCTAGTTCCCGAGACTGAGCTTTCTCTGCTGTTTGAACCATCAAGGCTCCTTCCAATTCTTCTCTTAAGGTTAAATCAATTACCTGTGGGTTTTTAAAGTCTTCAGAGTTTTCTGTGATTTTGGACATAGATGCTTGTGAAAGGCTGTCCTCGAGGTTCTTTTCTTCATTTTGATATGTCTCTGCATATTCCACTTCCATTCTTGTTGGAACGGCTGCAACGCTCTGCTGTTTAACCTGTTACCATTCATATCCAGCAATAAGCAATTTAGGAGAGCTGAATAAACACATTTAAACATAGTGATTTAGAGTGGGTTGAGTGGCATCTGTCTTGAAAGGTTGAAGCATCTTAAATCTTTCAGGTGATGCTAAAATTAAGACTTTGAACATGCTTAGCTTGAACTTAAAAATGTGTTGGATGCAATGCAAAGCAAGTAAAAAGATCCAAAGCTCTTGAATTGGGGTTGTGAGCTATTGCTTATGGTTATTTCGTACTGTTACTCTGGATGCAAAGTGATTTAGATGGTCCTTCTCAATGGTAGGCATGTTTAGTTTGTTATGCAATTTGAAATGCAAAATCTGTTATGATAGAATTTCAGTATTCTTATGTTATGATACACTTTGAATCCCTATTTTATACTAGTACGAGAATTCCAGTTCTCTCTGAAAGATAGACAGAGTTTCCTTATATATGTGCTTTTTTCTTGTCCATTTTCTATTCCATTTGTTGCCTCTTTGATAAGAGTAATCTTCGCTTGATTGCATCAGACTGGTATACTTTATTAGATGCGTTTAGTTGGACACACCTAAAAAGGAATCATTTATCAATTGTACCATTGAATAAAGCTAGGTACGCGTGACTTCTTCCTTGTTTTTGAGGCAAAGATGAAATGCTTTGTCAGCTGATGGATGCCCTCAATTTTTTGTAGCTTGCTCAAAACTTAGAATTTTATTATGATTTTGAACAAGAGATTGAATCAGGTCTTGTCAGTTGAGGAATGTCTGATAATAATGTCTTGGGCAGCCCATTACCTCATTTGGAATGGAGAATTATCTTTTCACAACAAGCAACGCCAACAATGATTTGAGGAAAATAAGATTAAAGCAAATTGAGGCAAAATAACTATTTTTCATGCGAGGTGAAATTAGCCGTGACATGCCCTATAAAGAGCAACTCTCAGAAAAAACTGTGTATTTTTTATGTTCACAAACAACATACGCTCCCCCTAGAAGTTGCTTCTATTCCCCCAAAATCTTGAAGTCCGGGACGTCCCGGATGTTTTGGGGATGGGGGATGGGGGATGAGGGGGGCGGGGGGGCGCATGTTTTCAAGAGGTAGGGGGCAAAGGAAACGTCCCTGGGATGTTTGGTGAGTAGTGGAGACGTCTCGGGGACGTGGGACGCTTTTGGGGACGGCAAGGACGTTTGGACTTCTGGGACTTCTGGTTTTTTTTCTTATAAATTAATTTGTTTATTGTTTTCTCTTTATAAATGTTTACCTGTTAACCATAACCCGACTGTATTGTATTACAAAGACATATTAAGAAACAAGAGTGATATATGAATACAGAAATTTTCGAGCACAAATGCACATGGACTGTAACAACATGCTATGAAAACCAGCAGCATACATATTAATATTAAAAGTTATATGGACATATAACATTAGTATAGCTATATGTATGCTGCGAGTTTTTAATATGGACATCTGAATGTGGACTGTATGCACATGGTGGACTGATATATAAATATGAATTGCTATTCATAAAATTATTAAAATTTATCTGTATATTTTTAATATTTATAATTTTATATATTATTTTAATAGCCGTCCCCGCCATCCCAAAATTTTGGATTTTTTTGCCATCCCAAAAACTCCGTCCCCGCATCCCGCCGTCCCGGAGTCTTAGGTAACTATGGAACTTTCCAATAAAGCCTATAAATCTTTGAACGCTGAATGACATAATTGTAAATTAGACATGTCAAACAAATACTCTAGAAATGAATTCACAAAGCATTATAAATCATTCCAATGACAATTGGTGTAGATGATGGTAAAGTGAATTTGCCATGCTATTCACTAGGTATAATTCCCCGAGAGATGTCAAAAAGGGATGAGACTAGGTTCAAGTCCCATGTGATTTTGGCGAATGGATCCCTTAATCCTTAATGCTAAACCGGCGAAGGTTGATTGTTTGTGCACCTGATCCAATGAGATGCTAAAAGTATTTAGACATTTATCCTTCCAACAACAAAAAAAACAATGGTAGGAAATGCTGAAAATTCCTCTACACCATGGTAAGCAAATTCTGATCTTAAAGAACTCTCAACTAGATAGCTCAAAATTGAAAGTCAATCAAAACTGCTGAACATTAAATGCTAGAATCCATAATTGCATGCAATAGAGAAACACAGACTGAAAAATACTCGGATCTGCTCCAAATCAGATCTGTTCTATTAATCAAAAACAAAAGCTACAATGCTTTGGAACATACTCTAGAAAAACACTCACATTGACTGAAAAACTAAATGAATAAAACATTTACCCTAGGCCTTTTTTATAGCTGAAGAAGAGACCCTAAAAATAGATCAGAGCCTAAAACTAGATCCACCCCAATATTAAATCAATCTTTGACGTAATTTCATTCTAGGGATCTGCGCCCTTGAATAGACAAAGTCAAACTTTAAAAAACAAATTGCTAAATAAAGAACTATATTCTAAAATTGAAAAACAAACTATATTAAAGCAATTGCTAAATCTAGACGGCCAAGAATAGGATTGCTGTTCTCTATGACTGTATGTTTTGCTGAAGTGCACCCAAGTTAGACACGTGCGCCTTGTTGGAGGATGCATCTGAAGTACCATAATCTAAGATTCCCTCTTACTTTGGAATGTGTTCTCCATCAATCCCAATCTATCCTGGAACATCTTGAACTTCCTCTTAGCTAGAGGCTTCATCAAAATGTTTGCAACTTGTTGATATATTAGAACATAGTCTAGAGCAATTGCTCCTTTCTGAACTTTGTCTTTGAGAAAGTGATGTTTGATGTCAATGTGCTTGGAGCGGTCATGAAATATTGGATTCTCAGAGAGTTTGATACAACTTTGATTGTCACGGTAAATGATTGTAGGCCCCATTTTTTTGCATGTTGGCTCTGCAATCAACTTGCGAAGCTTGCCGACTTCCCAACTAGCAGCGCCGCCATGTACTCGCCTCTCTCATCAACCCAATGCCACAAAAGTTTGTTTTCTGTTTGAACCAGATACGACTTTTGAAGCCAACTTGAAGCAACATCCTAATGCACTCTTCTTGTCACCTATTGATTTGTCGGAATGCATGCAACGTGTTGATCTGTTGGAGCATAGTTGAGAGCAATTGCTCCTTTTTGAATCGTCTTTGAGAAAATGATAGCTCATGTCAATGTGCTTGGAGCGGTCATAAATATTGGATTCTCGTGAGAGTTTGATAAACTTTTAATGTCACAATATATGAAGGTAGGCTCCATTTTCTCGCATGTCAACGTTGCAATCGATTACACAAGTCGGATGGCTTCCAACCTAGTAGTACCGGCTATCATGTACTTTGCCTTTGCTTGAACTCAATGCCACAAAAATTGTTTCTTCTTTGAACTAGGATATGACTCCACGAACCCAAATTGAAGCAACATCCTAAAGTACTCTTCCTCACTGCATCTCCTACTTAGTCGGGATCAATGAATCCATGTAGCGTTGACTCATCATCCCTTGCAAATCTTAGGCCAAAATCGATTATGCCCTTTAAGTATTGGAGCACATGCTTTACAACAACCTAGTGAATTTGCCTCGGCTCAACCATGAACTCAAGGCTCAAAGTGCACACTTTAAAACATATATCCGGTCTTGCATTAACTAGACATATCAAGGATCCAATCCACTCTTTGTCCACCAAAGGATCTACCAAATCCAAATCCAAGTCAACATGTAATTTCATATTTAGTATCATGCAAAGGCAAATGGGTTTGCAATCCATCATTTGGAACCTTTTCAGAATATCAATCGTGTATTTGCCTTGCCCAAGGAAAACCTCATGTGTCCTTTGCTACACCTCTAGACCCAAAAATAGTGCACTAGTGCAATGTCCTTCACGTCAAATTCTCTAGACAACTCTTCCTTGCACCCTAGAATGAGCTTCTTTGAACTCCTTATAAGTATTAGATCATTTGCATACATGACAAAAATCAACAAATCAAATCCATCGAATAAATAATATAGATTAGGATTTGTAGATGTTTTAGTGAGGCCCAAACCGCATAAGTACTCAACATTCCCGAGTACCGAGCATGAGGTGCCTACTTCATCCTATAAAGAGCATTCTTCAACATGCACACATGGATCTCTAGCCCACGCACCTTAAATCCTCACGGTTGATGAATGTACAGTTCGTCCTCAACTAGGCCATTCAAAAAAGTTGCCTTAACATCCATCTGATGTAACTGCCAACCAAAAATAGTTGTTAAAGACATAATGGTCTTAATAAAAGTATACGTGGCAACAAGAGCAAAAGTCTCCTCATATTCAACTCCCTCTCTTCGAGATAATTTTCTAACTACAAACCGAGCCTTGTACTTCTCCATGTTGCCATTAGCTACATACTTCACCTTGCACAACCATGTGGACGCCACCTCCGATTTCCCTATTGGTCTCAAAACTATCTCTCACACATCATTCTTCATGGTGGAGTTGTACTCCATGATATCCAACCATACCTTTTGACCTGCTACCTCTTCATCACTCGGAAGGATATGCATCAATGATGGAAGACACCGATGTAACTTAATTGGGAAACTTCATGGGAGGATGACACATCCGAAAATAAGTCTTTGGAGAACCAACATGTTCCTATTTCTCTTGCAATGTTTGTTGAAGCGGACTTCTTGGTTGTCTTTGGCCGAGGTAAAGCTCTCTCTATACATGTAATGGAACTTGCCTTATGTGAACCTGTTCTCCCCGAAACCTATGCATCCACACTTAGAACACTTGGGGCAGCAAGTGTTGTCTCCTCCTCGTCTATTGTTGGAAGCTCTTGGGAATCAGAAGACCATGCATCCTCACCCACCTTCACATCCCGACTCACTACTATCTTCCTTTGAGACACAACATAGATCTTGTAATCCTTAGAGGTCTTACAAAGAGCCAACTAGAATACCCTTCGAATAGGAGGGTTCAAGCTTTGTTCTTTTCCCCTCCGAGATATGAATGGAAAATGGACTCCCAAACACCTTGATGTGAGAAACATCCGGTTCCTCCCTAGTAAAAGCTTCCTTTGGAGTCTTGTCCCTCAACACTCTGTGTTGACACTTGTTTAGTATGTAGATTACATCAATATAAGATTCTGCCCAAAGAAACATATACAAATCTATGTCATGAACTATAGACTTAGCAGTCTCTATGATGGACTTGTTCTTTTTCTTTTCGCAACCCCATTTAGTCATGGGTTGTATGGTATTGTAAAATCCTTCTTTATCCTTGCTTTGCTGAAAATGAATTAGTCATTAGAGGCTTACTTCCCTACATTGTTTGATCGTAATACCTTGATCTTCCCGCCTTTACTGGTCTAAGAAGGGCTTTTAACTCGTTCAACTTGTTGAAGTCCTCATCTTCGGTCTTCATAAAATAAATCTAGGTCTTTCGGAAGAATAAAAATGAAAACAACATAGCACAAATCAACAATCAATGAGGTCAAGGAGATAGATCCATAGACGATTGAATGAATTAGTCTAGAATTTGACTTGTGATCACCGCTTGATAAAAATGCATTTGCTATAATGTCCCCAAATGGACATATAAATGCTTACAATGGATTTCCCCAAATTCTGACTTAGAATGCACCACAAAACTTTTATGAAATTGCAGATCTGGAATTAATTCCAGAAAATGCGACTTGCCTAGGATATAGAAATTATTCAAAACTGAATAAAAACAACACTTTTGCTTATCAAAATGGAACAACTGAATTTAGAATGCAAATACATAAATAAAAATACCAATTTGAGACTCCAAAGATGGCTGATTTATTTATTGAAAATCTGCAAACCCTTGTCTTCAGACACAACTGGAAATATGATGTTTTGGAGCCAAAATCCACTCCAAAAATATTGATTTGGATGACTAAAAATCAGAAATTATAATAGCAACACAGATCTGATTTTTATTAACTCTCAACACCTCCAAACAACCCTCAAAGTAGGTCGCTTCAGCTGGAAATAAAGAAGAAACTCAGCAACACTTTTCTCCTTCAAATCAGCCTTACAAAGTCTTCAATCACTGCTGGAAAATACCCAAGAAGAAGAGTTTTCGTTCTTCTCCTCAATCTCAAGAGGGTTTTCGTCCTCAAGAGAGAATCTCTAAGGGTTTTCGTCCTTAGAAGATTTTTGATGCAAGCTCAAAGCTCAACATGCAAATTCAGATTTATAAAATAGAAAAGGATGTCTTCTACAAGCAAGTCGACTTGCTTTTATAGATGAACTTGGCCAAATAGCCACCCTCAACTTCCAATCAGCTTTCACCTCACTCATTTAATGCTTTTTTCACTTTGTTCCAATTGACAAGGGGGTCGATTTTACGAAGGAAAAATAAACATTATAAAGTGGCTTTTTCCTTTTCTTATTTTATTTTATTATTTAGCCTATAATAAATTAATATAAGTGCTTTATAATATTTCTTTTTATATGCACTTTATAATAATTTATTATGACTAAAGTTCCCCTTTTGTTCATCCCTTAGCCATCGAGGAAACCAAAAATGGGCTAAGGGTCTTCGATGGGTTATTTTAGAAAGAGGGACATTTCAGTCCTCCCTTCCCCAAATTGCTTGCCCTCAAGCAATTTCAAACTTGGATGCTCCAAAATTGCTGCACCTTCCCATGTTGCATCCTCAAGTGGTAGACCCCTCCATTGTACCAAATATTCTCTGATAACTCTATTCCTCAACTTCCTTTCACGAACATCCATAATAGTCTCTGGTTCTAACACCAATTTGCCCTCATCATCAAGAGGGGGCAGCTCCATGGAAGGAGTGATATGCTGTCCTAATGCCTTTTTGAGGCATGAAACATGGAAGACATTATGAATTTTGCTTTGTGTTGGAAGTTCAAGCTCATATGCAACATTCCCTACCTTCCTTATGACCTTGTAGGGACCATAGAACCTTGGTTTCAATTTTTCAGATCCTTTCCCTTTGAGGGAAGATTGTCTATAAGGTTGTAATCTCAAAAAAACCATGTCTCCAACCTCAAATGACCTCTCAATTCTTGCGGGTCTGCATACAATTTTTGCTGATTTTGTGCATGTGAGAGGTTGTCCTTGAGTGCTTTCATAATGTCTTGACTTTGCTGCACCAAATCTCTAGCTCCTGGCACTCTACTATCCGGAATAACATCCACAAAAGAAAATGCATCATAACCATACAAAGCCTTAAAGGGGGACATACCAATAGACATGTGGTAGGAAGTGTTGTAGCAAAACTCCCCCAAATATAGCCATTTTATCCATGCTGATTGCTGCCCTGTAACAAAGCTCCTTAGGTACCCTTCTATCCATTTGTTGACAATTTCAGTTTGCCCATCTGTTTGTGGATGGTAACTTGTACTTGGAGTTAACTTTGTGCCTGAAAGATGGAAGAGTTCTTGCCAAAAAGAACTCAAAATCTGTTGTCCCTATCACTCACAATATTCTTTGGTAGCCCATGAAGTCTAGAAAACTTCCTTGAAAAATACTCTAGCTACTAGAGGTCCATCAAACTTAGTGGGGAGAGGAAAAAAATGTGCATACTTAATCAATCTATCCATGATGCAAGAGCATCCTCAAGAAACATTCAATTGTCAAATTCAAGCTCCTTGGTGTCAATATGTGTTGTGCAGAGCCGTAGGGGTCTTGATGAGTCATACAAGTCATTACAAGCATTCAATGGAGTTAGGAAATTTGAATTGTTCTTCATTTGTGTTTTCCCTCCAAAAGGGATATTTGAACATTTAAATGTTTGTAATAGGCATATGGACTTGTGAGGGTGCTTTAAGTGTGTTAAGTGTTGTTAAAGTCTTGTAGGATTCATAATAGTATGAAGGACATATATTAAGTTCTTGTGTGTGTTTGTGTACTTAGAATAAGGTCAAATGGTAGTTATAAGCCTTAATTGTGAGAAGTTGCAAAGTTAGGAGGTCACATAATGAGAATCTCGGGGCAATTACATTAGAGTAGTTATTGCATACATGATAAGCTCGAGCGGAGGATGAATGGGAGTCAACAGTAGGGATTATTCCTCGAGGAGAGGGAGGAGGAGAATGTTGGAAGAGAGAATACTTCTCATTTTTGTAATGTAATGCAATGAATAGTAAGAAGACTCGGTTTTATTAGTAAGTAAATATCTTCTTTGATTGATTTCCTCTCTTATTATGTAGTTTTGACACTATATACCCCTTGTTGTAATGTTAATGTGGTTGGAAAACCGATCCGAGTGTGTGAGTATGGAACCGTGCATGTACTTGCAAGTCTACATAGTCTGCGAATGGCGTTTTTGAAGCTTATCAGCATTTGAAGGACTCGAGTAGCTCATCTTTTGATTCTAAGAAGATTATGCATGTGGTTGGTAAGGAATCCTTGCGGTGAGTGTGTATTTGCATGTCAATGCACTCGAGAGAGAGACCATTTGTATGTGTAATTGTGAAATTATACTTTGTGCTAACCTAGACCTTAGCTTTCACGTGTTGGCCATATATAGATAGTGACACAAAGATTAAAAACGAGGTATTGATGCACACCAAGCACTCGTGGATCAATCACTAATCTTGAACAAGACTAACACTTCACCGTTGGACTTGAGAGCTTTCTTCCCCTGTCTTAACGTGTAAGAATAGTTGGAATCAAGTTGAGCTTGAATCCACCATTAGTGAACGTTATAACCAAATAAGCCTTCTTGGGTTCACAGAGAGGGTTTTAATCGGTTGAGCTAGGGCTTGAGTTTTGAGTGCACAAAACCGTGAGAATGTTATGTTGTGGAACCTATTTTCATGTGTGGAAGAGTTGAAGACTATACATGAGAAAAATGGTTTTACTATTCACAAGTTTACTATTCACAGTTTACTATTCATGGTTTTGGCCCATGGTTTTGACCCGTGGTTTTTGGACCATGGTTTTACTATTCATGGTTTTGGCCACGGTTTTGGCCCATAGTTGTGGACCATGGTGTTGTAAAACTAGTTTAGTATTTGCCTATAAATATATCTTTGATGAGGGAGATATGGTATTGAAGAGGTGTGTGAATTCGGGGTGAATTCGGAAGAGTTTTGTTGAGCATATCTCCAAAACATATCCGAGGATTGATTGAGAGAGAGATGACTTGTAATAAATTTGAGCAAGTTCTTGGTGGACATAGCCCATATTGGGTGAACCACGTTATATATTATCTTTTCTTCTCTTGTGCATTATTTATTTATGCTTTATATTTCTCGCAAGTATAATTTACATTAAATAGTTTCATACTACCGTGATTTGAGGAATTGTTTTCACATATTTACTCTCTAATTCCTAACAACCGGTATCGAGCTTTGGTGGTGTTATTTTGTCAAGTAAATCACAGGAAACTTTAGCTTGAGTGGTAGCTATGACAGATGATGGAAGATCAAGGGTTGATAAATTCAACGGGCAAAATTTCGATCTTTGGAAGATGCGGATAGAAGATTACCTTTATCAAAATGATCTTTATATTCCGTTGTTTGAGAAGGTGAACAAACCTTTGAGCATGATGGATGCGGAATGAGATTTCTTTGGATAGGAAGGCACTTGAGTGCAATCCAGGATGTGTCTTGCATCTTCGGTATTATTTAATGTTTCAAGGAAAAGACTACAAAAGAATTGATGAATGCATTAGGAAGTTGTATGAAAAACCCTCTCGCCTCTAATAATACATTTTAAATAGAAAAATTGTTTAATATGAAGATGTCTAAGAATGGTTCGGTAAGCAAATCATTTAAATGATTTTAATACGGTTGTAAATATGCTAGTTTCGATTCTGATAGAATTTGATGAAGAAGTTAGGGCTTTATTAATTTTGTGCTCTTTACCCGGGAGTTGGATTATCCCGTAATGGCGGTAAACAACTTGGTTCTAATTAACTCAGAGTTGAAGTTTGAAGATGTTTTAGGGGTGATTCTAAGCGAGGAAATGTGAAGAAAGAGCTTTGGGAATCTTCTACTTTAAGGAATGCTTTGACAAAGTGGAAACTAGAGGGAAACAGAAGAATAGAGGAAGTCGTGGAAAATCAAAGGATCGAGCAAGGTCAAAATCCAAAAGCAAGATAGTATCTTGTGAATGTGGAAAGTCCGGGCATGCGAAAGGATTGTTGAGAGCTTAGGGGAAAGAAGAAACAACATGAAGAAAACAAGGAGACAAATGTGACAACGGTGTTAAGATGCTTTGATTCTTTTTTTTGCAGATAATATCTTTGAATCTTGGGTTTTAGATTCGAGGGCTTCTTTCCATACTACTCCACATAGGCATTATTTTGTTGATTATGATCAAGGGATTTTGGGCATGTTTTTCTTGGTGATGACGAGCCTTGCAGATATAGTTGGAAAATGTTATATTCGAGTTAAGATGCATAATGAGAATATATGGCTATTGAAGGATGTCAAACATGTGCCTACTTTAAAGTGAAATTTGATATCGACATGGTAGTTGGGAAGTGATGGTTGTATTGTAATATTTACAAATGGGACTCTTGGAAGGTAACTAAAGGTGCTTTTGTGGTGGCAAGAGGTAAGAATGTTTGAACCTTATATTTTACCACTTATAGCACTAATGTTTGTAATCTTGTGACTTCAAACTAGATGAATATTGTGACACTATAGCTTCGGTCATATGAGCCATAAGGACATGAAGATCACAAAGAAGGATTTGCTTGGATATACGAAACATGTTTGAAGTTTTGTGAGAACTGCATATATGGGAAACAAAAGTAGTAAAAGTTTCTCGAGGTTGGACCTACAAAGAAAGAGAGTAAGTTAGAGCTTCAGTGCATTCGATGTGTAGGGGGGCTCAAGTATCATCTCTTGGGGTTCAAGTTATTATGTTACTTTTATTGATGATGTAACAAGAAGTTCGGGTTTATTGTATTAGAAACAAATATGATGTATTTGACACTTGTTAAATGAAAAACTTTGGTAGAGAATGAATATGTCTTAAGCTAAAATGTCTTAGGTCGGATAGTGGAGGGGAGTATTGCGTGAATAAATTTGATGATTCTTGTTCTTAGAAATGGAATCCGCGAGCAAAAAGACGGTTCTAAGAACTCCGTAGTAGAATGGGGTGTCGAAAGGATGAACAAAACAATAATTGAACGTGTTAGGAGCATAAGGTTACATGCATGGTCTCTCTCTTTTTTAGGGCGAGCGGTGAACACAACCGTGTACTTGATAAACAGAGGACCCTCAAGTGCCTTGGATAGAGGCATACCCGAGGAGGTTTGGTATGGTAAGAAAATTGATTATTCATTTCTTAAAATTTTTGATGTGAAGTGTTTGTCCATATAGACAAGGATGATAAGACCAAACTAGAGGCTAAATTAGAAAAATGTACTTTCATTGGTTATGGTGGTGATGAAGTTGGATATAAATGTTGGAGTATTAAGGACAAGAAAATCATTCGATTTAGGGATGTGAACTTTAATGAGAAATTCATGTATAAGCAACAGATTGCGGAAAAATATGGAAGAATCCAAGAAAGAATATGCAGTGGTAGAGGATCTTCCAAATGAGAAAGTAACACATGAATCGGTTCGGGAACCTCCTCAACAAGAACCCTAAACTCCTATATTGAGGAGGTCTCTAGGGTAAGAAGAGAACATGAATGTTTTCTCCTTCTCTTTATTATTTATTACTCACCGACAATGGAGAGCCGAGAGCTTTGATGAAGCAATGCAAGTAGATGCCGTAAAGAAGTGGGAGTGCCATGGATGAGGAGCATCGGGCTCTCATGGAGAACTAGACATGGGATTTGGTGAAGCTACCCGAATGAAAAAGAACATTACGGAACAAGTGGGTGTTCGAGTCAAAGAGGAAGAAGGGGGCAAAAAAGATATAAGGCTCGATTGGTGGTTAAGGGGTTGCACATGAAAAAGGTATAGATTTTGATGATATTTTTTCTCCTCAGTAGTAAAAATGATTTCTATTAGAACTGTTTCTTGGAATAGTTGCAACAAAAGACTTACAATTAGAGTAGCTTGATGTGAAGACCGCATTTCTCCATGGTGATTTGGAGGAGGATCTATATATGCAGTAGTCGGAGGGGCTACGATGTCAAAGGTAAAGAGGAGATGGTGTGCAAACCGAATAAGAGCTTGTATGACTTGAAACAAGCTCCACGACAATGGTATAAGAAATTTGATAGCTTCATGATGGAGGAAAGTTATATTAGATGTCATTATGACCATTGTGTGTATACTGAAAGAAATTTGAGGATGACGGTTATATTATCTTGTGCTTGTATGTGGATGACATGCTTGTTGCAGGGAAGAACATGCAAGAAATAAAGGTACTATAGAAGCAGCTAAGTGAATCATTTCTATGAAGGATTTGGGGGCAGCCAAACAAATCCTTGGTATGAAGATATCTCGGGATAGGAAAGAACGGAAGTGACTTTATCTCAAGAAGAGTACATTAAGAAAGGTCTTGGAGAGGTCTAATATGCAAGATGTTTGAACCGGTTGGGACTCATTTGGCAACCCATTTCAAGTTATCAAAGGAGCAGTGTCCCAAGACAGAGCATGAGAGAAACCAAATGTCCAAGGTGTCTTACTCATCAACGGTTGGCGGTTTGATGTATGCCATGGTATGCACCGAACTTGATATTGCCCATGCAGCATGAGAGTAGTGAGTAGATTTATGAGTGATTGGGTAGAGATCATTGACAGGGCAGAAAGTGGATCCTTCGCTATTTGAGAGGGACCACGGGGATAGTTTTGTGCTACAAGGATCAAACACCACTTTGAGTGGTTATGTAGATTCGTATATGGTGGAGATGTAGACATCGGAAGGAGCACGACAGGGTTATGTATTCACGGTTGGTAATACAACGGTGAGTTGAGTTTTACTGATTCAAAGTTGTGGCTTTGTCAACCACGGAGGCCGAGTATGTTGGCGCCACGAGAGGCAAACAAGGAGGAGATGATTCAGATTCTGACAATTGCTTGAGGAGTTGGGACATAAGCGGGAGGAAGGAAAGTTGCATAGTGATAGTCGAGTGCTATACACCTAGCTAAGAATTATGCTTTCCACTCTAGGACGAAACATATACGCTAAGGTACCATTTCATTATGACAACCTCAAAGGAAGACAAGTTGAAGTCAAGAAGATTCATACCACCAAAATCCTGCCAGACATGATGACCAAGGTGGTAACAAGGGAAAAGCGAAGTTGTGTTCAACTTTGGTTGGTCTTAATGAAAATTAGTGAAGGGTTGAGAAGCTTGCTCAGAGGAAAACTAGTCTCCAAGTGGGAGATTGTTATGTTGTGGAGCCTATTTTCATGTGTGGAAGAGTTGAAGACTATACATGAGAAAAAAATGGTTTTACTATTCATGGTTTTACTATTCATGGTTTTGGCCCATAGTTTTGGACCATGGTGTTGTAAAACTAGTTTAGTATTTGCCTATAAATATATCTTTGATGAGGGAGATATGGTATTGAAGAGGTGTGTGAATTCAGGTGTGAATTTTGAGAGTAAGAGGTGTGTGAATTCAGGTGTGAATTCTGGAGAGTTTTGTTGAGCATAGCTCCAAAACATATCTGAGTATTGTATTGAGAGAGAGGTGACTGATAATAAATCTGAGCAAGTTCTTAGTGGACGTAGCCCATATTGGGTGAACCATGTTATATATTGTCTTTTCTTCTCTTGTGCATTATTTATTTATCTTTGTCATATATTTCTCGCAATTATAATTTCATTAAATAGTTTCCTACTACCTTGATTTGAGGAATTGTTTCCGCATATTTATTCTCTAATTCTGACAGAGAACAAGCAAGAAACTTGGAACTATTATTGACAAGTGAGTCCTCTAAGAGATTCTCAAGGAAATTTAGCTTTTCATTGGTTGGTTTGCAAGTTGTCTATGACATGATGTAGTGTAGAAGGAGGGATGAAAATACGGTCAAGAAGACTAATATAAAGGGGTGGTTTGGTAAGGAAGTGGCATTTTCCGTGGGAGTCGATCCTGAATTTGATACACAAGAAGAATCTCTCAAAGGGTACTCAAAACCATTTAGCTTATGCTTTGAAAACACTTGATAAAGGAGATACAACCTGATAGTGTGCCTAAGAAGACCTAGTGAGGGTTTAAGGACAAGATTTGCAAAAATGAAGTATAGGGAGTTGTATGTGGAGTTGAACCATGATATTTTAGGAGCATGTCAAGATAACCAAGGGTGAATCGAGGAAGCCTTCAAAATCCCTTTTGGGTGCCTTTAGAAGTGTAGATGGAGGGTTGTTCCAGTGACACTTTGTCTTAATGAATTATAAGGCGGTCTTGCAAAGAGCGAGTAAGGTGAAGTTTTGAAGCCTTGAATGCATTTCTTTATTGATTCTAACAATGTTGTGAGTGTGTGAAACAAGGGAGAATGATGAGAATGACCTGGTAAGGAGAAAACAAGGTAGGTTACATGTTTAGACAAGCCAAAAGTTGACCAAGTTGGTGAGATTGAGCACAATGATAATTTCTTCTATTCTAAGTCATTTGAAGGGGTTCTTGCACTAGAATGAGGTGTACATGCAGGGGTGAAGATGGGAAAATGCTTGCTAAGGCCATTTAGGGAGATATTTTGACATAATAGACAAGGTTTTGATCAATTTTGACAAGTTTTTCGCCTTATAAACTTGATAAAAGATCCTCCATGTAAAGACAATGGACGAGTTATTGTTTTGAAGCCTCTTATAGTCCGTTCTATTCATGATTTTGTATTTTCTCTACATCAATCCACCACAACATAAATGACACTCTTACCTTGAATTGAAGGAATACCATGAAATCCATGGAAATACTCTCATACTTTTGATTCAGAATAGGTAGAGGCTGCAAAAGACTTGTTGGAAACTCATGTTTTGCTTTGCTTTGTTGGCATGTAAGACACTCCCTTATGTGTTGAAGCACTTCCCCTTTGAGTCCTTTCCATACAAACTTTTCTCTAACCTGTTTGTATGTCTTAAAATAACCTGGATGACCAGCCAAGGGAGAATCATGCATAGCTTCTAAAATCTTACGTTTTACCTTGGATTCGGAACCAAGAAGACTCTATTTTTATAGAGTATGATGCCATCAACCACTTGGTATTTTTCATCATCAATTTCTCCCTCTAGGACAACACAAGCAAACTGATTTTTTGCATATTCTGCTGTTATAACAACCCTCCAATCTGTAATTTCAGTCATAGAACAACAATATGGTTTCCTTGATAATGCATCAACTATGTTATTTTTTCCTTTCACAAACTCAATTTCAAAGTCAAAAGATTGTACTTTACTTACCCATTTTTGTTGCCTATCATTTAAATCAGTTTGGTTGAGAAAATACCTCAAACTATTATGATCTGTTTTCACTACAAATCTGCCACAAACTAGATATTGTCTGAATTTCACCAATGCATGCATGATTGCCAACATTTATTTATCATAAATGGAATACCTTTTTTCAACATCTTTGAGCTTTCTACTTTCAAATGCTATGGGATGCTTATTTTGCATCAAAACAACCCCAATTCCATCCCCGGATGCATCACACTCAACAACAAAAGGTACTGAAAAATCTGGAACAAGTATTGGGCATGAACTCATTACCTTTTTGAGGTTGTCAAATGCTTGTTGGGCTGTTGATGACCAATTGAAAGCTCCTTGCTTTGTCAAATTTGTTAAAGGGGTTGAAAGTTGTGAAAATCCTTTCACAAATCTTCGATAATAGCTACAAAGACCCAAGAATCCCCTTAGTTGAGTCAATGTGGTGGGAGGAGGCCAATCCATGATAGCTTGGATCTTTTGTTGATCCACGTGCACTCCTTTAGCATTGATGACATGTCCTAGATACAAAATTTCTTCCATTCCAAACTCACATTTGGATAACTTTGCAAAAAGAGATTGCTGTTCCAAAATGCTTAAGACCATGTCTAAGTGCCTCAAATGTTCTTCCCATGATTTGTTATACACCAAGATGTCATAAAAAAATACCAATACAAATTTTCTCAAATGCTCCCTAAAAATATGATTCATACATGACTAAAATGTAGCGGGGGCATTGGTTAACCCAAATGGCATCACTAGAAATTCAAAATGACCAAAGTGACATCTAAAAGTTGTCTTATGGACATCTTCATCTCTTACCTTAATTTGATGATAGCTTGATCTTAGATCAATCTTTGAGAAGAATATAGCCCCATGCAACTCATCAATCCTTGGTATTGGGTACCTGTTCTTGATTGTCTTCTTATTCAATAACCTGTAGTCCACACACATTCTCATGGTTCCATCCTTCTTTTTCACCAAAACAATTGAAAAAACAAACGGACTAGAACTTGGCCTTATGTGGCCCATGTCTAACAACTCCTTAATCACTTATTTATTTCTTCCTTAAAATCCCTTCAATCCCATCCTTGTCACTAAGCTCTCATCAATAAAATTATGAGTAGCTCCACTATTAATCAATGCTATGATTCTTTGTCCATGAAGAACACCCTTCACATGAAAAGCATAGTACCTTGGTGCTCCAGATAAGGTGGCTAATGTTCCATCCGTGGGAACCTCATTCTCCTCTTTTGCTTGCTCTTCTTCTTCCTCATGATCAACATTCTCTTCTTCATCTTCTACATTTGAAATTACTTCAATATAATGGGCTGCCCCTTTCCCAAGGCAACGATGGTTAGGAGTCCAAGGATCTCTACATGTGAAACATAATTTTTTCCTTCTAAGCTCATTTCTAGCCTCAATTTCTTTGTTGTTTTTAACCCAATCTTTTGCATCAGATTTCTTGAAAAGACTTACCTTGTTGTCCAAAATTTGGTGTCTTTGGCCCACTTGATGAAGAAGTCTTTGGCTGTCCAAATAATCCTTTTGGCTGCCCAAAAGGTGTTGATTTTTTTGTCTAAAATGTTCTGTTTCATAATCGTCCAAACTGCAAATTTCTTCCTTTTGGAACTGAACTTTCCAAGTCTAATGCCTTCTTAATGGCACCTTGTAGAGATGGGGGTTGAACAAGACCTTTTAGTGGCTCTCCTAACCCTTCAATAAACAACAATACAAGTCTCCTTTCACTAATATCAGGTACCATGACTGCAAGCCTTTGAAAATCAGAAATATACTTATCTAAAGATCCTTCTTGCTTGAGTTGGGCCAGCTCTCTGAAATGCATATCCGGATCTGTTCTATCAAATCTTTCAGTCAAGCATAGACTGAATTCTTCAAGGGTGGTGATAGAACCATGTCCTTGGGTGATCAACCCATGGTACCACCATTCATGTGCAACTCCCTCCAAATGCAAGGTTGCAAACTTGAGGGCCTCTTCTTCATACATTGGATTCAAAGAAAGATATGTATCCAATTTTTGTAACCAAGCTCTAGCAGAACACTTATTTGATCCATCATAAGAAGGAAGAGTTACCTTACCCAACCTTTGTTGAATGTCTCTCCTTGGTTGCTCTTGTTGAACTCTTCGATTTCTTCCCGATCCTTTGCTATTCTTCAC
Organism: Taxus wallichiana var. yunnanensis; assembly: GCA_018340775.1. Taxonomy (NCBI): domain Eukaryota; kingdom Viridiplantae; phylum Streptophyta; class Pinopsida; order Cupressales; family Taxaceae; genus Taxus; species Taxus wallichiana. The sequence continues at coordinate 124,394,952 of CM031241.1, read as the reverse complement.
TTGGCAATAGTCTTTGAAGGATAACATCTCCCTCACTCAGAACTAAGATTTGCATACTCATCACCCCATGCTTCCACATCATCAACATCATTTTGGGCTTCCTCCTCAACTCGGTTCCTCTCTTTGGAGAAACTTAGCTCTGAAAATTTGATGTGTAGGCTTGGAGGAGGTCCTAACTGTCCCGTAGAGCTTCCTTCTCCATTGTTGGTTGCTCCTTGGTTGATACATTGTTCCCTTGTAGAATCTTGGCCAAATCTCTAAAGGAACCGGTCAATGCTTCACGCATTTCTCTTTGGTTCTCCCTCATAAACTATTGCAACTCTCTTTGACTTCTTGTGATGACTTCATGCATGTAGCTAAGCTCATCATTGGGAGGAGCTCTTTGATCATGCTCTTCCATTGTCACCTTCTTTGGGGTATTCCTTCTTTGATAGACTATAGTGTTTTTCCTTGATTGCATTCGATCTCGATTTCCTTACAGGTTGGCGGGATTCACCGCTTTCGATACCACCGTAATATACCCCAATGGACATATAAATGTTTACAATGGATTTCCCCAAATTCTGACTTAGAATACACCACAAAACTTTTATGAAATTGCAGATCTGGAATTAATTCCAAGAAAATGCGACTTGCCTAGGATATATAAATTATTCAAAACTAAATAAAAACAACACTTTGCTTATCAAAAATGGAACTACTGATTTTAGAATGCAAATACATAAATAAAAATACCAATTTGAGACTCCAAAGATGGCTGATTTATTTATTGAAAATCTGCAAACCCTTGTCTTCAGACACAGCTGGAAATATGATGTTTTAGAGCCAAAATCCACTCCAAAAATACTGATTTGGATGACTAAAAATCAGAACTTATAACAGCAACCCAGATCTGATTTTTATCAACTCTCAACACCTCCAAACAACCCTCAAAGTAGGTCGCTTCAGCTGGAAATAAAGAAGAAACTCAGCAACACTTTTCTCCTTCAAACCCTCCTTCAAATCAGCCTTACAAAGTCTTCAATCACTGCTGGAAAATACCCAAGAAGAAGAGTTTTCGTTCTCCTCAATCTCAAGAGGGTTTTTGTCCTCAAGAGAGAATCTCTAAGGCTTTTCGTCCTTAGAATATTTTTGATGCAAGCTCAAAGTTTAACTCGCTGATTTATATTTATAAAATAGAAAAGGATGTCTTCTACAAGCAAGTCGACTTGCTTTTATAGATGAACTTGGCCAAATAGCCACCCTCAACTTCCAATCAGCTTTCACCTCACTCATTTAATGCTTTTTTCACTTTGTTCCATCCCACAAGGGGGTCACATTTTCTAAAGGAAAAATAAACATTATAAAGTGACTTTATCCTTTTCTTATTTTATTTTATTATTTAGCCTATAATAAATTAATATAAGTGCCTTTATAATATTTCTTTTTATATGCACTTTATAATAATTTATTATGACTAAAGTTCCCCCTTTTGTTCATCCCTTAGCCGTTGGGGAAACCAAAAATGGGCTAAGGGTCTTCAATGGGTTATTTTAGAAAAAGGGACATTTCATTTGCATGTTTTCCAAGTGCACATCCCTTGCACATCCGTCTCTTCTCCACCTTGAAGTTAGGGAATCCAACCACCATGTACTTCAAAAGAGGTAACGATCAATAGCTTAGGTGCTCAAATTTTCGTACCAAGCTTGCATGCATTGTTATTGCTAGTCAACAAAGTTATTTGATTTGCTAGATTTGCCAAAGAAACATGTAAAGGCCACCCTCTCGATCTTGCTTGGCCAAGATTCGACTGTGCTTGGGGCTATGTTTCTTGATGATTACTTCACTTGAACATCAAGCTCATCCTCGCATCCCAAATATGTTGGACAAGAAACTAAAAGGAGATTCTTAGTCATACCAAGAACATACAGTACCTCATGCAACTCCAAAACTTCTCTTGCGGCATGCGGAATGAGATAGACCCTATCCTAGTCATTGAGTACTTGGCATCATCACCAAGCTCCACTTGCATGCTAGTATGCTATTCCTTCAATATGAAAGAGGCCGCCTTGTTTAAAGTCATATGTATAGACCCTACTCTGGTCATTGAGTACTTGCATCATCACCAAGCTCCACTTGCATGCTAGTATGCTCTTCCTTCAATATGAAAGAGGCCGCCTTGTTTAAAGTCATATGTGTTGAGGTTCCATTGTCAACACACCACCCAACACCAAAGATTGTTGGTGGAAAGGCATGATACCATGGCAAAGGTTGTGTTGAGCATGGTAGTCAACTCCTCTTCTCTTGAAGCTTTTGAACTTCATGCAAACTATTTCTTTATTGTTTCATGCCCTTCCCTTTCATCTTTGTTGGACATTAAGAAGTACAGTGGCCATGCTTATTGGGATTTAAGAACTTGATATGACTCATATTTAAGCACTTGATATAACTCATCCTTTTTCTAATGATTAGATCATTCCCGGATCCTTTCTTTCATACCTTCTTCACCTTCATGATGAGGGCGGTCCGGAACATCACCCTTAAAACCTGTTTCGAGACTTACCGTAGTCTCATCTCTTCTCTAATGAAAGCATCCCACAACTGCTCGAAGTCAGGTAACTTCTCCCGACCACAAATAACCTGAACAAAGTTGTGCCATAGTGAACTAAAGCCATTTAGAGCAATCTAGACTAGCTCATTATCTTTGACTTCATCACCAACTCGCTCTAATATGATCTCTAAGCTCAACTATCTTCATTAGCTAGCTTGCACGCATTTGTTTTGCTCATGTGGGCAGTGTTGAGCTTGTTCCTAGAAGCATCACCTTTGATTCATTCACACTCTGGTGCAGTATAGGGTTCCCAAAGCATCATACATCTCCTCGCGCTTTTCTTGGTAGTGATACGAGGATCGATGGCGCTTCACTAAATCCAATAAGATTTTCTTTGCTCTCTTCTTGTTATACCCTGTTGAATCTTTGGGATCTATTGGAGGTGTAACCTTTATCTCCACAAGGTACTTTAATTCCGTTTCTATTAAGATATTCAACAATCTTTACTTCCACGACATATAGTTAAAGGATACCTCTATGTGTTAGCTGAGATAATTAATGATCATTCTTTGTCTTCAGTATACGATAAATTATGATATATGTAGAGGTCCATTCTAGGGCCAACACACAAGCCAAGGATAACACCTAGGGGCGTAATCATCATGGATCTAGAAGAGAGTAATCCACACATGTATAAAAGGAATAGGGTTTCAAAGGCTACGTTTAAAATGAGGAGGTGGGGTCTTACTAGAATCCTAAGGTTATAAGAGTAATGATAATAAGCAAGAGCTAAGGTATCTAGGCTAAGTGTTGTCATGCCATTTGACGGTTAAGCATGGTATATAAGAGAATGTAATAGACAAAGATATGCTACTCTATCCTAGTCTAATACATGATACATCAAACATAATTAATCATACCAACATAAAGGAAAGAGAAGGGATATGGACACCTTTGAAGGTTAGTAGCATATCTAAGAGAGCTCTTGTGGGTGGATTATAAGAGGAATAGGTAGATTACCTAAGTAGATCAAAGTTGGGGACTCCAAAAGTTGGTAGACCTTGTTAGTGCAACTCCTATTCTTGTTCCACCTAGTCATCCAATGCTCCAAAGTAGACCTCTAAGTATAAGCTCCACTAAACCCTAAACCTCTTAAACCTTTAAGGGAAGATTTGTGAGTGAAAGCAAGAGCAAACTATGTGATGATGATATAGAAAATGACAACAATAATGCCTATAAATAGGGGAATATAACTTGAACTCAAGATCTCTCTTAGCCGATTTACTTATGTAGTTGGTTGGAAATAGGGCTCTACTTGTTGTTGGCCGCAAAAAGCATGACATAACGGTAAAGAGAGGAGAGAGAATAAAGGCAAAGCAAACACTGGAGAAGGTACAAAGGGGATCTAAAGGTTCCATAGGCGGATGTGAAGGTGATAATATTGAGGATATCAAGAAGTCATAAAAGATAGTTAAGGAGTTGGTAGGAAGGTCAGTAAGGATGTAGTAAGGAGACATGCTAAGGCGATGCTATGCACAACGACACTCTCACTAGGTACTATCAACTAGCTAAATCCTGCTCCCAGGACATGCCTTAAGGTACACACTTAGGGAGATTAATGCACCAACAAACCGCAAAGAGCAATCATTAGAAATAGTGAAATTTAAGGTTTATACACCCTCCAATAGGTGACTCTTGCATACTCGGGAGTTTCCATCACTCAGTAATTGTTCAACTTTAAACAAGCTTCAATATGTGATCACTGGATCAACTAGGGTTTCACACTCCACAACCCTTCACAAGTCCACATGCTAATTACTGATACTATTCAAGCTTCCTCACTAAAGCTTGCACATTTTGCCCACTAAAATCCTTTGACAACTCTCTACTCCAAACAATTAGCCTCATCATACATGAAATTTGATGGATTTCAAAATTATGCTCTTATACCTTGTTGAAAATTCGTCCTACACCATGGTAAGCAAACTCGATCATAAAGAACCCCAAGTAGATAGCTCAAAATCAAAGCCAATCAAAACTATTGAACTTTAAATGCTTAAATCTACAATCATATGTAGTAGTGAATCATCAACTGAAAAATACTCGATTTGCTCCAAATCCACATCACTATTTTATTAATAAAAAAACAAAAGTTACAATGTTTCGAACACACTAGAAAATTGCTCTCACCAAATAAAAACCGAATGACTAAATCACCTACCCAGGGTTTCTTTATAACCTAAAGAAGAGACCCTAAAAATAGCCTAGATTCCAAAAATGGATCCATTCCTAATTTTTTAATTTTATTTTGAAAGATGTCATATTAATACAAAAATCTTTTCAAAGAGATATACAAAGCAAAGATGAGTATGTACAATGAGAAGCATAACCTCATCCTAAAGGCAATAAGAGCTACAATTAAATCGAATATAACTAAGGGTCCAATGAATGAATGTTCTTGATCAACAACCCACCTTTGGCTAGAAGCTGATGATGGGCTTCATCCCTCCACATAGAGCAAAAGGCAGGAAAGAGTGTGCTCATAAGAAAAACATTCTTGTATCTCGATTTTCCGCAAGAAAAATAGGGTTGGACCCTCGTGTAGTGCCAAAGCTCAACAAACACAGATTGAACCTAAGAGCAACTATCTTTAAGCAAGGCAAAATGCCAATGGATTCTGTTTTGAAGCAACACTCGAACACTGATCCTCAAAGAATCTCTAACATTGCCTAGCGATCTAACACTCCCAAAGGATATGTTTCACAATTTCCGTGTCTTTGATAGATAGGGATGAAGCCATCGATGAAACCACTCTCGGCCAACTTGGCCTTGGAAGGGATCCCCTGATAGATAACCGACCACACAAACACTCTCAACTTGTAGGAAAGCGGAAAAGACGAAACATTGTGTAGACAACGAATCCATCTATCTTTCAGATCTGTGGAGAGCTAACAAACATTTAGGACTAGGGACAAAGGATGTTTCGATGAAGCTACAAGTACATACATTGGGAATCATATTAGGACGATCAAAGCTCCACCTCCAGTCTCTCCAAATCGGACCAACCATCCCAATATTCCTTTTGAAAAGATTTGGTTCAAGAATAAGTCCTTCACTCAAGAATAGGATGGTTAGAATCCAAAAGGCCAAACTCTTGCGCAAGAGCGCACCATTCCTTCCATGAGCAACAAGAAGAATCCCACAGGCACACCCCAAACAAAGATGCCCTTTTTGCTCAATCTACGAGTTTAAAAGCAAGGGAGCTCCATCACACGAGTCCCGATCTTTGTAACACCAAATCGAGAGAGAAGCAAGATCCCAACCAAGTCTTTTGCCTTCTCAATGCCGATGAACTAAGCAAGAAATTGGTTTCTAGGCAAACCAAATACTCTTAAAAATGAGGGAGCTCAAACCTTGAAGAGATGAGGTGTCGAAAGAATATCACATAAACCAAAAGCTCCCGAACTTTGCAAACATGCTGAGCAGAAGTCATCCGATGCCAAAACAAAATCTGCCAAGGTGTAGATCCTTTGAGCACTCGCACCACCCACTTAGCCGAAAGATATTGCTAATCTATAAGGCCCAAACCCCCTCATCTTTGGGGATGGTGCAAACACTCCAAGGAACAAGAGGGAGACCCCTCTCCCCTCCAAATTTGGACCACAAGTAAGTCCTTAGGAGTCCGCTCAAGGTATCAAAACTGGGTCCTACTGGGAAACCAACAAGATACATAATAAATATGGGAAACATGAAGAATATGAATCACCACCGTTTAACTTGCCAAAAATGATACATCCTTGTGATGCCACATGTGGAGCTTACGTTGAAGTATTTGCAGAAACAATCCCACATGGAAATAGGGGACAAACCGACATCGAAGGGAATACCTAAATAATGACTATGACCCTAGGGCAAATAAAGGACCAACAAACAAGAATCCAATGAGGGGAGTCCAAACCAACAAGCCGAAAATTTGTTTTTTGGTCACTGACAACAACTCGCGAAGTAGAGCAAAAGGTGCTTAGACAAGAGAGTGCCCCATCTACTGACTCTTACGTGACCTTCATCGAGAGGAGGGACTCATCAACAAAATGATTATTAATCATCTCTCGAACCATCGAGAGGTCGGATGCTATAAATTTTCCTAACAAATTGTGCATCCTCAAGCAAATAGCCCGAGAGGATCAACTCTCGAACATACAAATAAGGGGCCAAGGGGCACCCTTGACGGAAGGATGGATGTAGTAGGTTCAACGGAGACAAGGAATTTTTAATCAAACAAAATCAAGTGTTGGTGAAGAGGGTGGACATCATAGTTACAAACCAAGGGCCGAAGCCCAAACACGTCACCATCTCCAAAACGAAAGACTTGTCAATTCAATCATATACTTTTTCAAAATCAATCTTCGAATCAAGGATTGCATCCGCCTTTCTAGCCCACTCCAAGGCTTCAAAAGCCAAGACCACAATGTCAAGAATAAATCTTCCCTATATAAATCCAATTTGCTTCTAATGCACCACATATTTGCCAAGCTGACCGAATGATCCTCCAATAGAAGGCCTTGACAATAATTTTATATGCAATGATAGGAAGAGCAATGGGCCACCAACCCCAAAATCACCTCTCAAAACCAAAGAGCGAAAATCATCACCAATGGTGTCCCACATGGCCTCAAGAACTCACAAGGAGGCCATCAATACCCAAGGACTTATCATTCCGCATGGAGAGTAAGGCAACGTGCATCTCCTCGAAATATCTTTATCCAAATTCTCTCCCCTATCCTCGCTAGACACCTTACGAGGAACTATTCTACAAGAAAATTCCCTAGTAGCTATATCCCTATTCGTTAGAGCATAAGGAGTAAAAATTTCTTGGAAATGGTGGCTAAACAAACTTCCGATTTTTAAAGGGTCCTCGACTAGGAGTCATCAGGGGAGACTAAGGCCAAGAATATTTTCTGCAACAATATTTTGCTTGAGGAAGTCAAAAATAACTTGATGCCTCATCACCCTCCTAGATCCATCAAGACGAGACCAATCTAGGCACCCTTGGCAATATACTCCTTAATACGACAAAAATTGATTCCAACTTTGCCCCTCCTCTTGAAGGGAATCATTATGTTAATTAACTTCAAGGGTAATGCGACCCACATCAAGATGCTAACGTGATTTTCACAACTCCCTTCTCTACTTTTGTGCAATCATCTTAACCCATCCTTTGATAAACTTGATCAGGGACAAACTATTGTTTCCCACCAAAGGATCCAACCCCGAACACCAACCAGCAGGAGAAAAGTTCCGACTCTATGAACAAGGGCACAAAAGTCCTCTGCCTCTAAATGAGAGATGTTCACTTTGAATAAGGATGAGGGCAACGAGTCAATTGAAGGACCAAAAGTGATATGATTATGTAGCATCCATAAGCACTTCAACGGGTTGAAACCAACCAAATAAAGTCATGCCCTCATGAGGGTCATAAAAACAAGCAAGATGAGCTTGAACCCTATGACCACCTTGATGATCGCTAGACCAAGTAAACCAACCGCCATGGTCTTGACCTTTTTGCTTCCAATTAGGATAAAAATTGAAGCTTGTATTGGCCCGAAGCTTGCTTCTTAGTGCCATTGACCACAAAGTCCAAACCTCCACCTCTATCACCCTCCCACTCCATATTAAAATCCCCTCCAACAATCCGTTGTGTACAATAGGAAGAGAGGAAGCCATCCAGTCCCACAATCTATGCTACTCGTAGATAAGATTGAAAGCACCAACAACACACAACCCAATCACCCTATCCTAAACCAAAAGAGTGATCCAAACACATTGATCATCGGGATCCAAACTCGAGGCAACCACAAAATTTTGGAGATATAAGGAGAGGGCAATCACCACCCCCCACTCCTCTAATAATGTTGAGAGGCCCAAAAAGGGCCATTCCAACAATAGTTCATCTTGTTTCTAAGCTCAAAACCAACAGATTTGACTTCCTGAGAAAAATGACATCTGGTCTAAACACCGCAAAATACCATGCACTAATCACTTCAACTAGGAATCGTCATCCCACACACATTCCAAGACAAAAAAGAGAGTTTCATTCCAAAGGAAGAAGTCCAAGGTTACTAAACCGGTTGCCTGTCTCAAAGCTTAAGACATGCTACTCTAGGGAGTGAATCATCACATCCTTGTATGACTTCATATGTAGCTTGGGGCTAAGGCCCCCTCGTCTTTGTCCATGTGAGCCAGCTGAGGAAACTACTTTCCGCTTGTTCCTCTTAACTTGCCAACTAGACTCAATCTCCATACCATTTGATCCTAAAATTGAGGTACCATTAACTTGAAGGGTGCCCAACTCCAAAGAAGTAGAATTTGTCTAAGGTTGATACCTTGAACCTTTAAAGAGTTCACCAAGTCAGTCTACTAGCAACTAAACCACCTCGCACATCCAACAATAGAACCTGACCACCATAAGGCAATGTATCACTACCTATACATCCCGATAAGTTAGAAATGGAGACACCCGTAGCAGATCCTTTGAGACCACTGTTGGCAAAATTTGAATCAACTGATGAGCCCCTAGTTCCCAAGTTTTGGATGAGGAAGGGGTTGAGATCCCTTCGTCACTAGCCATTTCACCCAATTTGGTCTTACGATGAGGACAATCTCTGATCAAATGGTCATGAGCTTGACAATCGAAACAAGAATTGAAAAGATTGAGGTAGTGGACTTTCTATCGTCGGAACCCATATATGGTGTAAATTGAAATGAAAGGAGGGAGTTTCCACTTCAGGTCCACCTCTACACAAACCCGAGGGTTTGAAAGGAAAGAATTCTCGTGGCCATATGGGATTAGGAGTTTGACAAACTGTCAACAAAACGATCCACAAAGGGACGCAGACGTCAAGAGGGTAAGGTAGGGAACTCCAACAAATGAGGGTAATGGGTTTGGTCACGATCCTTAGGGTTGAAGTCTACTTGCCACAATTGGATGTAAGCCAAACTACTAGTAATGTTCAATGTTCCAAACTACAAAATATCTGGGTTGCGAGAATTTGAGTTAAACAAGAGGCACACATATTTCGAACCCAGACCCCAATAAGAGTTCAATAAAATCCCTTTGGCCTCTCAGTTCAGCATACACCACCTATTAAAGGCCTCCTCATCAGGCATCCTACGCAGGAAATTCAGGATTATTTGCATGGATTTGAGATGCATGTAACCATCAAAATAATCCTTATTATCGTGAAGGCAAAAATTGAAGTCCTATTCAGTGAACTGGTTGTGAATAACATGATTTGACGGGTGACAAGGTACCTTGGCCTTCTTTCCTCGGGACCCAAGTCGCTCAATTTTCTCCAAAAACTAGGCCAAAGAAATGTTACCCTCTCCTCCCATGGCAACAATCTTAGCAAACTAAATAAATCCCCGATCAAGGCAAGAAACGCTTCCCCATTAATATGTTGGCATTACGTTTTGTAACGTTTCACGATTTTGTGCTTGATTTAGCACCATGTTTAAGCATGGATTGTTTATACCCCAAGGGAGACAAAGGTGACCATTCTTCGAGAGATATTTTGTAGGTTGAATGATGGATTGTTGAAGAGTTGGATCTTTGTGAGCAACTTAATCGTTAGAGGCAACAATTTCCTTAGGAATGAGAGCATGCATGGGCGGATCTTCTTCTAAGCCTCAGCGCAACCTAGTTGGTAGGGACAAGTTTGTGTCCTAGGTGTGAGTTGACCTCGATGTACGAATTTCTACCAAATGGGCTAAACAAAGCCGATTTCGAGGGTCTTGGATATCCCCATCACTAGAAACAGGAGGTCTTCACCATTAAAGGGCACCAAACTAGGAGAACAATCACAAGACTCGATTATGCAGGTATAGATCGGTGTTTTAAAATCGGTCGAATCGAAACCGCCGCCTCAACAAGGTTTAATAATTTTTGCATGAACTGATCAAAGAATCTGGATCGGCAGTTGACCTGCTTGAGGCCAAACCGATCAAACCGGTCCGGTTTCAACCCAAACCGACCGGTTTGGTCCCCTCGCCTAACTTTATATGGCGATTATAAAAAAAAATCTTTTTAATACAATTTCTATTTTTTATTTGCTCTAAACCCTAATTTGGTGTTATAAATACACCCCCCTATTCACTTCACACCTCTCTCATTGAGCATTTGTGAGCATAAGATTGAAGAGTTTAGTTTTGGAGTGAGCTTGGAAGTTGGAGGCTTGGAGCTTGTTTGACATTGCTTGTGGGCTCTTTGTGGTGATATTGGCATCCATTTGTGAGCACCTCACCTCTATTTGTGAGCACCTCTATTATTTGGAAGGATTTGGAGGCTTGGGGCAACATTGAAGAGTGTTCATTTGGAGTGAGTTTGGGGGTTGTTTGGCATCAAGTGTGGGCTCTTTGTGGTGGTCTTCACATCTACATTTGGAGGGTGCAACCCATATACAAGCTTGGAGTGTTTCTTCACCTCATTTGTGTGCACATTGAAAGGTATGTTACATTTTAAACTTGCCTCTTATTTGTAAATTTTATTAAATAAGAAATTTGAAATTTATTTTGTTTTCATTTGCATATTTAGATTTCTTTGCATTTGCAATGGCTTCCCAAAAATACCCTACATGGACCCATGCATACGTAATTGATAATCAAGTTTTTTGTAAATATTGTAAGAAACACATCAAGGGGGATTAATAGGTTGAAACAACACTTGGTGGTCAAAGAGGCCAAGTTACCCCATGTGATGTACCTAATATTGATGCCATTAGGTTCAAAATGAAAACTTGCTTGAAAAACATATAGAAGAGAAAGCTAGGCAAAAGAGATGGAAAGTCGAAATAGGGAGGAGGGAACATGCCTTGAGTGTTGAAAGATTTTTATCTCGACCCTTCCGTCCATGTTAGAGACCCCTTTTAGTATATGCCTCCCCCATCCACTCATAATCAAGAAAACCGACCTCAAAAAAGAAAGACCATTCAAAAATTTTTTCCATCTTCCACACCTGTTAGTGCCTTTATGCCAATAAAAATCAGCCACCTTGGATAACCATTGGAAGAAGTGATACAAAGAAGGAACTTTTGAATACATTGCTAAATGGTGGTATGATACAGATATCCCTTTCAATGCTACTTTCGCTCACCTTATTACCGGACTATGTTTGATTCCATTGTTCTTTCTGGTAAGGGCTTCAAAGGCTCTAATATGCATGACTTGAGAGGATCACTTTTGAAGAAAGAAGTTGCATCCATAGATGAATATTTGAAGAGTTGTAAATCATCATGGGCCAAAACTGGATGCACTATTATGTTAGATGGGTGGAGTGATGGCAAAAGCGCACTGCACGTAATACATTTTCTTGCCTCTTGCCCACAAGGTACTATGTTTTTGAAATCAGTTGATGCATTTGATAGGGTGAAAGATGCAAATTTGTTGTTTGAGCTTTTGGATGAGATTGTTGTAGAGGTGGGGGTGGAAAATGTTGTACAAATCATAACAGATAATGCCTCTAACTATGTTCTTGTTGGTAAGATGTTAGAGGCTAAATACAAAACAATATTTTGGACTCCATGTGCTGCACATTGTATAGACCTTATGCTTGAGGATATAAGAAAAAAATATTGGATCAAAAACACTGTAGAGCATGGCAAAAACATCACCAAATAAATCGACAATCACTCATGGGTATTGAAGCTAATGAGGAAGAACACCGAGGGCAAATAATCTGGTTAGGCCAACTATCACAAGATTTGCAACAAACTTCCTCACTTTGCATCTCTTTTTCCCAATAACAAAACTTGAAAAAGATGTTTTCAAGTGATGAATGAAATGCATCAAAGTGGAGTTGAAACAAGATGGGAAAGACAAAATTTTTTTTTTTGATAATTTTTTTGGAAAAAAAAAAGATCAGAGATTGTGAAAGTTGTTGAGCCTCTTGTTAAGGTGTTGTGGTTGGTGGATGGGAAAAAATTAGCCATGAGCTATATTTATGAGTCAATGGATTAGGCAAAGGAGCAAATAAGGGCAACATACAAAGATAGGGTAACTAAGTATGGGCCTATATGGGAGATTATAAATAATAGATGGAACAATCAACTCTATTGGCCTATACATGCAAATTGGGTATTTCTTGAACTGAAATATCATTATAGAGCTTAGCTTGGAGAAGATCAAATAGGAGAAATAAAAGATGGTTTGTATGAGTGCCTAGAGCGCATGGTCCCTAATGAGATGCAACAACTTGAGGTTAACCGACGGATCAACTTCTTCAAAACAGAGCTACAGTGCCTTTGGGAAAAACCTTGCAAAGATTGCAAGGGATGTGGACCAACTAGGTAAGCAATTCTAAGTTTTTTGAAGTTCATTTGATTAAACTTTTTAATGAATAATCATGAATTTTTAGCATAAGACAATCTAATTTGTTGAATTACGCTTTAGCCTTTAAGTTATAAGTTTTACTTTTAATTTTTAACTTTGTGTTTTTATCATCATTGTTTACTAATTAAACATTTACATTTTTTATCGTAGCACATTGGTGGGATTCATTTGGTAGTCAATATCCTCAATTGCAAAAGTTTGCAATTAGGATCATGAGCTAAACTAGTAGTGCTTCGAGTGTGAGCGCAATCGGTCCGTCTCTCGAGCGGATTCACAAGAAGAGAAACCATTTGGAACAACAATGGTTGAATGTTCTTGTCTTTGTGCGGCAAAGACCCTTTGGCTAAGGTGCAACCAATGTTGTTGAATAAGACATGATACTGATCCCATTGTCTTGGATGATATAGATCCAACCTTAGATTGGGTAGAGGAGAGTTAGCCAACAGAGTTTGATCCCGATGACTTGGGGTGGATGGGTTTGGATCAGGATGATGAGCCATTAGCAGCATCGTCGCCACTGTCACGAGACATAACAGACACTAGTCGCACTCGTGCTACTCCCCGTGCCAATAAAGTTGTTGCAGATGTACCTGAGGATTTGGATGGGTCCGAGTCAGAGCCAAAGGCGGTGATGATATTGATGAGGATGACCTTGAGGATCCCATTTCCAGCAGCGGTGCAGAGTTTGATGATTGATCATTGATGTCATCTAGTTTATTCTAGAGTTTTGTAACTTGTAGTATTTGTAATGTATCAATGATCATATCATAACATGTTTTTTTGGAGTCTCGGACTATGGAGGCCATTTAGAGCCTCATTGTTTATGTATTTTGTTTTGGAATCTCATATATGATATATGTATTGTGTATTGGACTTGGAGTTCGTGCCATTTTGCTATAAACACCTTTCTTACATATATATAAGAGCAAACTTTGCATATTTTGTGTGTAATTGTTGGAATCATGGTTTTTAACCTTTCAAATATATTGTTTTCATTAAAAATATAAAATTTTATGTATTTTTAGTAAACCGGTCCATAAAATTTGAATCGGTTCGGTTCTGATTCGGTTCTGGTCAGACCCTCGGCCGGTTCCGATTTTTAAAACATTGGTATAGACAATGCTTTCCTTGACAACTAAGAATGAACCCTTCCAAAGGTAATCGATTCTCTGGAGCGTGAGGGAGACTTGGGACACAAAGTAGGGGTGGTCATTGCCGAGAGGCCATGCCTCTTGGCGCCACAATCACGGGATGAGTTGATAGTTGCCCGAGGCTCAAATGTTATTTCATTCACAACTAGTTCCCTTTTCCCGAGTCATTCCTAAATTAAATCAACACAACGTAAAACTTTACAAAAGCAAACTGCGAAATAAAGAAATGCTATTCTAAAACTAGAAAACAAATTACATAAAAACAATTGCTAAATATGGACACCCAAGAATAGGATTGCCAAGAATAGGACAACCAAGAATAGAAATGTTCTCTATGACTATATGCTTTGTTGAAGTGTGCCAAGTTACACACATGCATCTGTTGGAAGACACATTCTCAAGTAACTTAATCTAATAGGAAAGTTAGTTAATGTGACTTGAGGCCACTTTTGGGGGATAAGAGTAGCAAAAGTGTCGGGTTGAATGACAAAAGTTCATGCACCGGTACTACATATATATAAAACAAACATTTTTAAGACATTCCTTGTCAAACACTTCAACTTCTCCAACTATCAAATAGGAGTTTGGTGAATTGGTAAATATTTACTACTAAGCACATAGCCATTGTATAAATAGCCACATAATTCAAATGCGGCAGGTGGTCCTATACCCCCAAACTCTATAATATAAATGAATAATCCCAATGTTGCGGGAGATGGGTCCCCCACCACATGGGACGTGTCTCGTGATCAATACTCGCTTTGATATGGTAGACGGAGTGCGAGACGTCTCCCATACTTGGACATGTTCTTTGTAGACTTTCGGTCTCCTTGGCATTTCCCTTTGAAAATTGCACCGTTTCCTCATAAAACCTTAGTTGTGTTTTCATTCCAATTGTTGGATTTTTGTTCATAGCACCTTGGGATTTGCAATTATTTTGGAATGGTCTTCACTATAAAAATAAAAGGGGGTGGATAAAAATGTAAATGTCTAAATCAATTTTAATAATTGTATATTTTTTTATATGGTGATGCCTGCATTGTCTTGAATAACAATGTAGGGCATTGTCCTTTAAAACAAGACAATTTTAATTTTTTTGTTATGATTTTATTTAGATTTATAATTTTTAATGTTAATTTTAATATATTATATTAGTTGTAGTATTTATATGATAGTTTTCATTTAATATTAATTTTTGTTTTATATTTTTAAATATTTAGTATTAGATTTTACTTTTAGACTGTATTTTTAGTTTTAATAGTAAATTTTAGCTTTATATTGAATTTAGTTTTTAATATATATATATCTCTAATTTTTATATATTATATATATGCCCTCTCCCTAAACCCGTCTCCTATTTTTTTTTTTAAATTACATCCTTGTACTCATACCCATCTCCTCATACTCATACATGTCTCCCGACAACTATGAATAAACCCCTTGCTTATATACCATTGTTCTCATCAAGACAAAATGTGTGAAGATGAGAAAATATTTGTTCAAAGTCAACCACATAAGATGTATAAAGAAGGTTATATTATACAATAGGCCTCCCACAAGTGTTCCCCACATTTAAAAATGACATTGCCACAATGATATAATTCTAAGCTAAAATCGTGTACTATATAAACACAAGCAATATTTTTAAATGAGCAAACAAGACTGGAATCTCTAAGGTCCTTAAAGGGAAGTTGAGTTTGATCATTGGTAAGATTTACAAAGTGAGAAGATATAGGTAGACTGGTCGACTATTATACTTGAAAGTGTGTGAGACACACAATATGAAAATGCGAATGCTTTGGTGTTCTTCTAGTTATGAAACCGACATCGGTGACCGAAGTGGATAAGACACTACAAGTGTGAAGAATTTCTACGAATTGCTTTGCATGGCTCAAGTCTTAGATTTGATTTATTTAAAATTTCAAGGTGCTTTGATTTTAGACTTGGACAAAAAGCATGGAATTGTATGGAGGGCCATGTAGCAGATTCTTTTTATGTTTTAAAATTTCCCTTGCATCTTTATATCCGAGTGGGATAGAGGACATAAAATAATGAATGGTCTATTTGGGTAAAGAGTTTCTTATATAGAAGTTAATAGGCTCAATGTTCTAAGACGCTAATTTTGTGATTTAAAGGTGCTTTTGTTCGTGTAGTCGATATATATTACTTTTTGAGGTCAAACCGTATAATGGCATAAGTTCTCGGATTGTTGGGGTTTAAATTTGGGACTTTTTCTTGGTGACGATCCTCTCTACCAAGACAACTAACATACTTGAAAGGTACTTCTATATTTTAATATCCATGGTAGGGAAGTTAGTGTGATTTGAGATCACTTTAGGGGGGATAACAGGAACAAAAGTTGTAGGTTAAATGGTCAAAGTTCAAGCACCACCACAATATCTTAAAAAAATCTATAAATAGTTTTTAAGACATTTTATCTTCAAAAATTAAATTTCTCCAACTATTAAGTAGGATTTTGGTGGAGTGGTAACTATTTACTACTAGGATCGAGCCATTGTATAAGTAGCCCCATAACTCAAAAGCAATAGGTGGTTGCCTACCCCCAAATTCTATAATATGAATGAATAAACCACTTTGATGATATATCATTGTTCTCATCAAGACAAGGTGTGCATGGATGAGAAAATATGCGTAAAGTCAACCACAAAAGATGTAGTATGTAGAGCGCTATATCATACAACAGGTCTCCCATGCCAAAAATGGCATAAAGCAATGGTTGGGATAATTTTAAGCTAAAAATCTGTACTATGTACATTTAAAAATGAGCAAATAAGATTGGAATCTCTAAGATACTTGAAGTGGAGTCGAGTTTAATCAATGATAAGATTTATTCTCGAGAACTAGAAGATATCGATAGGCTCGTTTGTTGTTATATTGAAAGTGTGTGAGAGAATATGAAAATGTAGACTCTGTATTGTTATGAAAATGCCATCAATGACAAGAAGTGGATAAGACAATACAAGTGTAAAATTTCTACAAATTGCTACATTGCTCAAGTTGATTTATTTAAAACTGCAATGTGCTTTGGTTTCAAAATTGCACGAGAAAACATGGGGTTGTATGGAGGTCCATGTAACGATTCTCTTTATGTTTCATTTTTAAAATTTTCCTTCACGCCTTTTTATCATAGTGGGATAATGGACAAAAAATAATAAATGACCGATTTGGTTTATAGGTTGTTTATGGTAATTATCATGGATATATATACTACCAAAAATAAAGTTCATTTAAATCACAAAATTAGCTTCCAAGAGAATGGAATATATATTTATGTAACTTTTTTGAGGTCAAACTCCTACAATGCCATTTAGGAGTTCTCAGATTGTTGGGATTTGAATCTAGGACTTTTTTCTTGGTGAGGTTTGCTCTCTACTAAGCAACACAAACTAAAGGGTTTGAAGGTACATCTAGATATTAATATACCTCCAACAAACAAACAAAAAAAAACTATGGTAGGGAAGTTTATGTGACTTGTGACAACCATAGGAGGATAAGAGGAGCAAAAGTTTCGGGTTGAATGTTTAAAGTTCATGCACCGCTACTACATTAATTTTAAAAACTTCAACTTCTCTAGCTATTAACTCTAGCTATTAAGTAGGAGTTTGGTGAATTGGTAAATATTTATCAATAAGATCGAGCCATTGTATAAATAGCCACATAACTCAAAAGCATAAACCCCTTTTCCTATATACCATTGTTCTCATCAAGACTGTGGCAAAGATGAGAAAATATTTGCTCAAAGTCAATAAAAAAAGATGTATATAGAAGTCATATTATACAAGAGGCCTCCCATAGGGGTTTTCCACGTACAAAAATGATATAACAACGATTAAGATAATTCTAAGCTAAAATTCTGCACTATTTACACAAATTATTGGTTTTGAAATGAGGAAAAAGGATTGGGGATCTCTTGGATCTGAATTGCTACATGGCTCAAGTCTTACATTTGATTTATATAAAATTGTAAGGTGCTTTGATTTCGACTTGCATAGAAAGCATGGGCTTGTATGGACGCCCAAGTAACATTTTTTTATGTTTTATTTTTTAAAATTTTACTCACGTCCTTTTATCCTAGTCGGATAAAGGACATAAAATAATAAATGGTCAATTGAGTTTCCTATATAGAAGTGGTCAATCAAACTTGCATATAAAGCACGGGCTTATATGGAGGTCCAAGTAACATTTTTTTAATGTTTTTTTAAAAAATTTACTCACGTCCTTTTATCCTAGTCGGATAAAGGACATAAAATAATAAATGGTCAATTAGTCTAGAATTTCCTATATAGAAGTGGTTTATATGTTCAATTCTCTTTACAAGTTAATTTTATGATCTAAAGGCACTTTTTTCGTAGTTTATATTCATATATAATTATTACTTTTTGAGGTCAAACTCCTACAATGACTTTTAGGATTTCTTAGATTTTCGGGCTTGAAATCATTTAGGTCAAACACGGAATTTGAGTCATTTAATACTTGATCTCGCATAAATTTAGGAAAATTGCATACCTAAATACACATCAACACTACACCAACATAATCAAGTTTGCGCTTGAAGGTCTCACTCTGTCAGTAGAGATAACACCTTAACCTCATATTATGAGAAACTATAAAGATCTAATATGAAATTAGGGCATAACATGGATTAAAGACTACTTGCACGTAAATAACCTACGACTACTCATCAACACTCCAGATTATGCATACAACCATCACTAACTAAATTATGCAAGAACAACACTACATATTAAAGATCTAGTAATAATCACACACTATGCACTACAAGACAACAAAACATAAGCATATACAAGCTTAGTCACCACTAAATATCAAAACCCTAACTTAAAATCTTGTAGTTCATCAAAAGTATACAATACATTCTCCAAAATCATGTCCTAGCAAGAAAATTATAGTAAAGTTGTCAAAAGTCCAATTGTCACTCAAAATGAGAAACAAGGAGGTATTTATAAGATTTGCGAACAACCTAGAAGAACTAGTTGTCACACTAATATTCCTTAGATTCCATTCTAATTACTTTTGGGATGCGTGGTTATCCCTTAGTTGACACCCACTCATAGGTCTCAAGAACCTTCCTTTGCTTCTGTAGGTGCCCACATGATCCCATATAATCTATTGCTTGGTTGGTTCATGCGCCGCCATGTGTCAAAAGCTTGTAATCTTACGTTGACCAATTTTCTTGCATTGTGTGTCTCACTCCCACATGCATGATAATTGGCTTAGTTGATGTACCTCTTAGGGGTCAACCACATACATTGAGGTCAAAAACTCCTACAATGACATTTAAGGGTTATCAAATTTTGGGGGTTTGAATCTAGGATTTCTTGGTGAGGATCCATCTCTACTAGTCAAACCCAAACTAACATATTTGAAAGGAAATTCAAGATGTTTGTATCATAGTTACCCAAGACTCGGATGGTAAAAATCTCCAAAATTTTGGGACGACAGGTGACATCTAATAAAATAGAATATAAATTATAATATTAAAAATATACAAATAATTTTTTAAAAATTATGAATAGCAATCTATGACAGTCCACCATGTGCATTTGTGCTAAAAAAATTCTGTATTCATATATCACTCTTGATTCTTATTATGTCTTTGTAATACAATACAATTGGGTTATGGTTAACCAGTAAATGTTTTGATCTATGCCTTACTACTTTTATCATCTACACAACCTTTCTCTTCATATAGAAATATACATATAGGCTTTGTGAGTTTGATAAGTGATTGGAGCTTCCAAAGTGAATTTGAATTAGATTTATACATACATTTTTAAAAATAGAGATGTGTGGCTTCCTAAAACAATTTTACACTAAATGAGTACAATAAAAATGGTCAGTTTTAAAAGAGAAAACAACAAAGTTCAACTTTTTTTTTTAAATCACAAAAAAACCAAATGTTCTAGGATGTCCCCGGAAAAGGGGACGTCCCTTTGTGTTTTCTTGTTGGTAGGAAATGTGGGGGAGGGGGGATGTTCCCTCCGTCACGTCGTTCCGAGGATGTACAAGATGTCTCGAACATGTTGGTTTGGGTAGGGGATGCATCCTTGGTAACACTGGTTTATATTAGGGCATACAAGTGACTAATGCTCATATGGAAGCATATGGGCATCCAAGGCATTTTGATATTTTCTAAGGCACGAGTTGAAGTTGAGTGAAGTGTGTTTGTTGATTTTACATTATTTTTGAAAGGCACAATGGTGATAAAGTGTAGTGCCCACACTTTTTATAGCTCGGAACTTGTTGTTTCTTTGCTCATAGACATGTTTTGACAGTGATTGGTTATATCTTGGACATCATATTTAGATATTTGATCTTATTAGACAGGTGTGGACATTTAGGCGTATAGTGCCAATTTAGCTTAATTTCTATATTGTCGCATTTTCTTGTTATGTCATGGAAACTAATGAATATGATGATGTGTTTGGAACCTAATTATATTGATGGATAGTTGTTGCATGGTGGGATTATATGTCACTTTATCATCTTGTCTAACTTTTGGAATATGGAATATAATTGTGCACGTTGTCGCATCTTGATTTCAGTAGGATGTTAGGTTAGTTTAGAACGCATTGATATCTTACTATGTCATTGAATTATATTGTATCGGACAGGTGCGGTTAATGTGTGCAATGAGTGTGCAGGTGACAGGTTTATAGGAGAACGTGGGATTCAGGCCAGCTACTCAATCTTGCACAAGCAGCCTACGGGCTGAGCCCTAGCCATGTTCTTTGTGTGAAGCCTTAGTATAGGTGATTATTATTTTGGGCACTATGAGTGACCCCAATTTTGTAATGTATTGTGCTTTGAATTATTAATTTTGTTTAGGGTTGCTAGTGAAGTTGTAAACTTGCTTTGGGAGTTAATAATCCCACTTTCTTTTAAATTTTAGATTTTGTTTAATGAGTCACTTAATCACAAGGGTTTAGGGTCACATGTGAGACCCTTGGGTGGTCCCCACACCCTCTACCCTTGTTTCAAAAATGCAAAACCCGAAATTAGGGTATTTTGGGCATTTTTGGGGACCCCTTTGTAGCTTGGGAGTTCCCCTAACATAAAAATGAGCCCTTGGACCCTACCTAATGGGTAGGGGGCTTATTTTCAAAGCTAGAGGGAGTTTTCCTCCTTTTTACCTCTTGTTTAGTCACATCCATGTAAGGGATGTAGATTTGTGTGTTTATCAAAAGTTCCACTAGTTTTGTCTTGCTAACATTTAGGGGAATTTGGGAGAAGAGGGCAAAAAGTTAATTTTACCCTTTCTCTCTTTTGTTTTGGCATCTTTGACCTTGATGAGGGAGAGGGGTGACACATGTCACCCCCTCATTTGTGAGGATGCTTACTTGCTCCTCTTCAAATTCTCATTCATGGGAAAAGAGAGGGACTTTTTTTTTTTGGAACTTCTTGCTTGGGATGCTTGTGGATTTTGGAGCTTGGAGATTGGCTTGAGTCAAGGTGTGGAGACATTTGAAGTTGGAGAGCTTTCCTTGAGGTAGGCTCTTATGTCTTTGTTGTGTTGTTTTCCTTTGTGATGCTAGTTTGGGTGTTGAAAATTGTTATTGTTGTATGTAGCTTTTAGTTGTTGTTTGTGTGTTTTACTCCCTCCATCATATGGCATGATGGAGTTTTGGAGTGTGGGGGAAGAGAGGAATTTTCCCTCTCAATCCTCAAGGCTTGATGGACAAGCCTTGTAGGGTCTTATTATTTTCCCCTCAAATGGTTGAGGTGGGGAAGTTGATTCATTTGGCTTGAATCTCCTTCCCCATTCTTGGTAAGGAAACCCCTTTGGGGTTTGAAAATCCTTCCAAGGAGGACTTGGAGAAAGGGGGAGGAATAAGGAGGGCTTTGATTGAATCAGGAGCAATAAGGAGGATATGGAGATGTGTATTTTGTGCAAATAATTTTGATGTATAATTTTGGAGAACTTTTCTCCTCTCTTCCCCATCTTTGAGGATGAACATGGGTTCTCCTCCTTGTAATTTGGAGTCTTGTTTTGTTGTGAACTCTTTTTGTGTGCTTGTATCATTGTTGGTTACCCCTCCATCTTGTGCAAGTTGTGGTTGTTGTCCTCTTTCCCATGGGCTTGGGGGAGGCTAGCATGCATCCCAACCTTGGGAAAGGCATGTCATGATGCCTAAAGGTTGGGTGGTTAAACAAGCCTTGTTCTCTTCAAGTGGGATCCTTGTTAACCTTCAAAAGTTGGAATTCATATGGATGATAGTTGGAGCCTTAAGTTTGAAGATTGCTTGGAGTAGCTTTGGTGGCATGGTCTATATTGGCTCTCTCCTATTGTTGAAATTTTTTTAGCCTTTCTTCAAGCATGTGTTCTTTGTAAAAATATTGAAGTAAGCCTCTTTGTAAGCCTTCCTTTTGGGGGTGTATGTATATCATTTCAAGCAAGTGATTGCTTCAAAATGTATGTCTTCCTTTTAGTGTGGCTTGAACGTTGTATGTAATGGGATTAATCTTACTACTCTCCATGAGAGAAAATGTCATTGTGTTGAAACTTTGTCTCCTTCATTTTTTTGTAGAACTCTCTTTTGTTTGTAAATATTTATAAATCTTATTCCAAAGAAAGTGTGTATATGTATACAAGATTTATGTAAATCATTCATGCCTTATAGAATGTTGTATTCCTACTGTAGTGGTTGTAAAATCTTTCCAAATGCTACTATTGAAAAAGTATTGTAAACGAGTGACAAATAAAAGAGTTGTTAGCTTGTTGGGTTTTTATTTTGAGAAGAAATCTTGTCCTTAGTTTCTTTTACTATATCTTCTTGAGAATAATATATTGAGAAGTTTTAATGTTTTGTTCTTAGTAAGCAACCTTATTTGGTTTAGTAAATTTTCCTTTAGAAATAAGTCTTTCATTTTATTGGAAAATACTGGTTTACTTCCTTTCATACAAAATATAGAGTAAATGCATATAATCAGTTTATCTTGGTATTGCTGGTTTTTATATTTAAAACTGCATTTTTGCTTGTGCATTACCTTTAGATGGAATATAATCTTATTTTAGTATATGGATATATACTTTTTATAAAGGGGTATATTTATATATATGATCTATTTTATATATATATATATATCTATATATATATATATGATAATAAAGAGGTTAAAATTTTATATGTGCACACACATATTTATATATATAGTTAAATTTTATATATATGCACACACACACACACACACACACACACATATAAATACACTAAAAAAAAGAACGTTTTATTGATATGAAATTTTAATAAACAAAAAGAAAAAACAAACAAAATGGTGGGGGGGTCGAACCCCCACCCCTGCATCTGTCCCACGGTGGGGTGCTGCCCCCACAACCCGTTGTAGTGCCCCACAAAATTTTAAAATAAAATAATAAAGTATTTTTTTTACTTAAATCGTTAGATGTAGCTCTCACTTTTGGCCGCCCTTTTTGTCCTTGGTTTTCCTTTCTAGCTGCCTTCTCTTTAAAATGTCTGACCCGACTATTGGAGTGTGCTGGGCGTGGCGTGTGTTTGGTGGGGGGTTGTTTTCACTGTTTTAGTGGCATTTGGTTTTGTGCAGACTAAAACTTGCTGGTTCGTGCACAGTCTACAGTTGTGCCATTTCAAAACCATATTCTCCCATTGCTATTGCGTACAAAAGGCGTGCGTTTTCTCTAGAGGTGGTCACATTGTTTCACGCATGCAACAAACAGATTGGCAACCTGCATTTAGTCTCCTGTGCTGGTCGTATGCCAGTGTTTTCTTTTTCCCCTCTTTTTGTATGCGTGGGTTTTCTCTCAGCCTGTAAAAATCCATGCGTATGGTTTGGTGGATTTCTGGTGCGCATTCATTGATGACTGGGACGTTTTCTCTTGTTGTTTCTGCATGTTTTTGGTTACCTTGCTAGAGAGGACATCTGTACACTTGTCAAATCTCCTCTTGCGCTGACTGCATGAAGGGTAAAGGCGAACTGATCATGCATGACACCAGACATGGCAGGTGAGAAATGTGCAGGTTCATCAATAGTTATTGTTGACACTCATAGTTCTTTTGTTTACCAAACGAACACAGGTGCAGAGCATTCTTCATTCAATGTTGTGTTTATTGTATATCTTGGAGAAATGGGTTGCAACAGACCAAGTTAAGTCCCCCGAGTATACAGAGACAGTCACACCGTTTCACCATGCAACAAATAGGCCTCCAGCCCAATCAGTTTACATCTGTCATTAAATTTCCAGCCTGTGCCAAAATGGAGTTGTTGAAAAGGCGTGGGAACTAGTTGATTTAATGCCTCAAAGAAATGTGGTCTCATAGAGTGCTATGATTGCAAGCTGTGAAAAAAAAAAAAAAATGAGTTTGTTGAAAAGGCCTTGGAAACTTTCAAGCAATATTGTTGGCAGGTTTAAAGCCAAACTCCACAACACACTCAACATCCTTCACGCATGTGCCAAAATGGGAAGCCTTGGAACAGGACATGGGCGCCTTTGATGTTATCAGGGCAAGATAAAATAATAATAATAATAATAATATATTTTCTTGTGTGTGTGAATGGCCATTCGTGGCCGGGCCTAGCTATCTTGAGGAAGCTCTAAACTTTTTCATCGGCATGACAATAAACTGGTGGTGGCTGTGTGAAGGTGTTTGCTTGGTGCTTGCACAAACCGTGTGCGGTTGTGTGGACGTGCTTGCTTGGTGTTTGGGGAAAAGCCTGTGGTGGCTGGAGGGATGTGTTTGCTTGGTTCTAGTGAAATAAAAACATGGTCTCTAGGGCTTCAGTCAGGGTAGGGACTTTTGGCAGATGTTGTAGTTGCAGGTGTTATGGCAGATATGTATACAAAAATGTCAACTGTTTGACAAAACGCCTCGAAGAAGTGTTGTCTCATGGAATGCCAGGATTGCAAGATATGCACATAATGGATCTGTTCAAAAGGTTTTAGAAACGCACAAGTAACTACTTATTCTATTGGAAAACTTCAAGTGATCGAGAAGTTGGTGTGATGCGGTGGAGGTTAGATCCAAGCTTGTGAACTGGTTGACGAAGTGCCCAAGCAAGAGACTGAACCCAAGCCTGCGGCTTCGACCGACTTCATTCTCCAGGCATGGTTCTTCTTCCCTTACCTCTCTTAATTCTCGTGTTTTAGTTCTCGTTTGCAACTAAATAGAATTTTAAAATTATGGGATTTTTTTGTAATACAGTTAAATGTTCCTTCAACTCATTGCAAAACAATAAAGTGTCGTGTCGCAACTCTCGAAGCCATTATAACTCGCCTACTTTAAACCATGAACTATCACCCTCGCTTCGAGATGATTTAGAAAACTCTTACCCTTCTTGATCGCTCCAATATCGTTTTGTTGACCAGACAAATTTGACTCTCCATTGATTAAGTTGACCTTCTCCCTGCTTAAAATAGTTAAATTTTGCATTTTTCGGAGACTCACTAAGTACCCTTCGCAACTCTGGAAACGAGATGTGAAGTTTCATTCGTGTACCTTGGTATACGAGGAGTCACCTTGATTTTTGGTTTGACCCGAAACGATCATATGACATCCTTTTGACGCTCTTCTAGGAGCCCTGTTACACCGGTTTACAACAATAGAGAGTTGTTAAAACTAGAAAGTTGGCTTTCGTTTGGGACCACCATTTGAAACCCGGAAAGAGAAATCACGTTCCGTCTTCGCAAACCTCTAGCGTTTATACTAGACAAATGCATGGAACATTCAGTATAGGAAAGAGCACTTTTCGGGATAGTTTGGCGAAGCCATTTTGTAAGCCTCGATCGCAGTTTGATGAGGTCAAACTGGACCAAATTTCTCCTTGTCACTCCAGAAAACTTGTCGCCATTTGAAAATAGTTTACTAGTTCTCCGTCCCGTCGACTCTGATGAACTCTCCTTATATAGGGGAACTAGTAGGAGATGTCTCGTTGCATGCTCCTCCATCGAACGTCAGTTATGGATGCGGTTTTCTGGGCCCTCGAGTTAACTTTTGGCATTTTACAACTGGTGAACTACGACCAGTGGCCCCGGAAAACTAGCCACCAAACGCAAACCGTGCGCTCTTTTTCAATTCCGTCAGTTGCTTTATGAACTCTTGGTATATCTGGGAACACGTAGAAAGTTGATCGTGGAGGGCGTTCTCATTGGAAGGTAACTTTTGGAAGCAGTTTCTTAGCCTCCGAGCATGTTTTGTACATTTTTTGTAGTTAGTAAGAAAATATAAAAATAGAAAACTGCGGACCCTCGTAGGGTTTCCAAATCACCCTGAAAACTTTTAACACATGCAAATAACTATTTAAAACCCTTTAGTGTATCTGTTGTGTGAAATAGAACTTTTGACAAAATGGTGTTTTCTCTCTCTTCCCTTCTCTTTCTCTCTCCTAGGTTTCAAAATGAAGAAAAATGAAATGCAATGAATACATGTTTCTAGACCTTTTTTATTTCGATTTCAAATTGTAATTATTGTTAGATGTAAATGGGAAACTGAAAAATGATAATTATGATTGATTAGGGTGGATGCCATGCCAACGATTTATCGCTGATATCATGCTCACGTGGGTTTTGCAGGATGGAAGAATGACGACGCAAAAAGGCGATGTGTAATTTAATTATTATTATTGTAATTTTTATAGGTCATTGTAAAATGAATAACTGTGTAATGTAGTCTCTTGTTACCGAAAAGTTATAAATGAAATTTGTTAATATGTATGATATGCCAGTTTTAGGGATACTTAGGAAATGTGCCTCTAATCACCAGTTCAATTTGATTTTTAGTTGTGTATAAAAAAAGAGGTTTGATTTATATAAAGCAAATTTGAAATTGAAGTTAAGATATTGTGGTACCTTCTCAGTATTCAATAAACGATTAAATTAATTACTGGATTACCTTCTTACCCTGCAAACACAATAAAGAGTTTTAATGGGAACACTCAACCTTAATAAAATACTCGTGTATAGCTTGCCTATGTGTGTGATCCCTTTTTACCATATGAGAAAATTAAGACCGTAGAACGAACTTAAGCTTGCACTCAATGAGACCTCCTAGGTTAGGTAAATAAAACCCTAGTTGGAGTTTACCGTCATAGTCATTAGGTTTAGCGACATTGTCGTGAACCCATATTTTAGGAATAACATGGTCCAACCTTATCCAGAGTATGCGGTTTCCTTCTAGTTTTGGTAATCGCGAGAAGAATGTCCTCTCTTCAGGTCCAACACCATGCTGAGTGTTGAAGATCGCCTTAGAAGTCACCTTATGAGTCCTTGTTCGAAGGAACGACTAAGCGGTGCAACCCTGGATTCTATCAAAATAACACCTTGGTATGTCCTTGAATGTGGTTTAGTATAATTTTGTCCACCTGCCTTAAACTCTTATATAGTTGAGGCGTAGGTCATTGAGTGCATAATGGAAGAAACCAAACCTCAGCTGATTAGGAGGTGTCACTTGTGGTTCGTGTATGGTTTACAATTCTTCCGACCATATACCCCTTTCCTGATGGTAGTCAAATACTTCTGTAACTCCTGATTACACAACAATGCTATGAACGAGACCATAGTGCGATGTATAAGCATATCCTAAGATGAGAACGAGATTTAAGATTAGGATTGAGGTCACTCATGAAGTCCTTAAAACTTAATTAAACATAATCATGTGTTTCAAAGAATATAAGTCACCTTGGTGCGACCAAACTATGAGAAAACAAAAGATATGTATATATAGATATATATAAATCTTATAGGAATTCAATAAGTTTTCAAATTATAATAACAATGGTAGAGAAATAAATTCAGTGTGAATCGAGAATCATTTTGGTGCAAAGCTGCCCTGTATCTAATATCTCCGTCAAATCCTTTGATTGCGTTTTGGACATCAAGTCACTTTCGCTTGAGTTGTAAGGGTAAAACTGTAGACATCAAATAAACGTTGGAGAAGAATATTTTTACATAA
This sequence comes from Taxus wallichiana var. yunnanensis, assembly GCA_018340775.1. NCBI lineage: Eukaryota > Viridiplantae > Streptophyta > Pinopsida > Cupressales > Taxaceae > Taxus > Taxus wallichiana. Next base: position 124,366,924 of record CM031241.1, on the reverse strand, counting down.
TAATAGGATAATTAAGTACTTTGTATGCAATTTGATTTATGCCAAATATGTATGTCAGTTATGGAAATTTATATAAAGTATAAGAAGCCAACTTGAGAAGGTTGATTTGTATTTTCAACTGCGGAACAAACTTAAGAAAATTTAGGTGGACAAACGAGAAAATTTATCCTTGCTCGTAATGTCCTTGGAATGTTAACTTTAACCAAAAATACATTTAAAGTAATGATATGTCGTGGGTTCGCCGTTCCTATAGTCACGTTTCTTGTGGTTGGGTCTTTGCTAGTACTCTTTCATTTGGAAAAGTGTGGTATAAACAGGTATATGGCGTAGTCATGTGTCTATGTGATTTGGTGACTGATGTAGGTGTCGTATATGTTGTTGAGTTGTTCTACTTGGAGTCCTTGTGGCGTCTTGCATTGAGCAATGTAAGTAAAAATAAAAATAAAATATTATTATCTTGGTATTTTACTGTTGACATTGTGTGTGTAAAATGTGGGCACTACACTCGCGGCCTCCATATGCCCCTACCGCGCCCAACCGCACCCCCTAGGCGCCCTTACCCCACGTTCCCCGCCCCCGCGGCCTCCACCCGTTGCCACGCCCACCTGCACCACTGACTCCGGCCGCCCTCTTTGCATACCCGCGCCGCTTTCTTTGTTTCCCCCTCTCACACCCGTCTCCCCACAAAACCCTCCTTCATGCCGCCTCCTCCCGTAGCCTCCTGCAGATCCGCCCGAAGAAGAAAAATAATAATAATAAAAGAGAATAAAAATAAATAAATAAATAGATAGAAATAAATAAATATATTTATCAACAACAAATAAGTGAGGAAATATATATGTATATATACATTTTCCCCTTTACTGAAAAGAATAAAACAAAATGTATATACATTACAAGGATTCTAACAAAAAAAAAAAAATAGTCTTCATAGTTCTCTCCAAGCACCTGCACAAGGAAAAGAAAGCAAATGAGAGAAAGAAATAAGAGAAATAAAAGAAAAGAAGGAAAACAAGAAAGCAAGAGAATAAGAATGGAAGAAAGCAAAATGAAATAAAGAGATAGAAAAAAGAAACAAAAGGAGATAAAGATATCTAGGGCAAATTTAGGTCAAAATTAGATCTAGGGCTGAGATTTGTCAGATCCTAGGGCCCAAATAAGACCCTACACACCTTGGATAAGGGAAATATAGTGGGAAGGGTAAATAAATTTTAAACAAAATGAGTGTGGTGAGTTAAGTGAAGGAGAAGAGGGTGAATAAAATAGAAGGGGTGTGGTTTTGCAAATTATGGCCCTAATAAATTTAACAGATAAGTAAATAATTAAAAATCGGGTTTAGGCTAATAATTCATTTAATTGGGTAAATTAAAATAGTATAAAATTAGTAATTATCAGGAAAGGGTATAAAAGAGGTAGTAGTTTTAACTAAACACTTCAAAAAATTTACCTGAAATTTTAGTTTGTTTGGTGCATTTTTCGGTGTCCCAGGATGGGGCATTACATAAAGAAACCTCACATTTCTACTTCAAGATGACTTATCTATGTCGCAAACTATAACCTTGAAGTCCACAACATAGTCAATTTGCAAGCATATTTTCTTAGGAAAATATCCAAATGAATTATTGACTTTTTTGGATTGGTAAATTGCGGGATTCTATTGGGCCCACATCCTTTGAGAAAATTTGGAGGAGTAATGACAAGAGTAGGGAGAAGAGAAATAGGAGAGAGAGAGAAGAGGAAAGTGGAGGGAAAATGTAGTCGATAATGGGATAACATAACATCTTAGAGATTGAGATCAAGACCCATGAATATGTCGGAGAGAGCTTAATGAGAAAACATAGTAGATCCCATAAATGGGTGGGAGCAATTTGGAAATTAGCTTGCAAATGCAGGGGTCATTGCTGCAAATAATCCAAAAAGAAAAGTTTTCCCTTTAGGATGAGCATTGATGGGTGAAACCGGAAGGAAAAACCATTTTAGAGCTGAAGTGAATTGGGTTTGATACATAAACATCTCCAGGCACAAAGCCCCTTGAGCCAAATTTATGAAGAATGACACTTTTGGGACTACAACTACCAACAACCAAGGCAATTGTAATCATAAAAGCAAAAACTAGAAGAAAGAAGGAAGATATTGAGGCCTCAACTCAAAAGAAAAGAAAACAACTCAAGAGGGTTTAAGGAGGAGAACCATGCTAGAAAACATGACCCCGAACACAACCAACTCCAATGCCTAGTCGAAGGATTGGAACAAGATTTCAATACAGCCCTCTAAACGTAATCTAGCATTCATTTAGGGTCAAATCCCAATAAAGAAAAAAAAGTAGGAGAAAGATAAGCCTTAAAAATGAATTAGAGTGCAAGTAGAGAAACTGAACCTTGAAGAAACTTGAATAAGGATACTTCCCACTATTGTTCTTTAGGAGACAACCCAATGAAGGGGAAAAGAAGAAGAAGTGGAGCTTCCTTTTGTAGCTTCACCCATAGGTAGAAGCATGGTCCGGATATGTGGAGAACCATCTAGCAACATGCACAAGAAACCAATCCACAAATTTAAGAGACTTGCAGAGAGAGCACATAAACCCTTCCTTAATGAGGGAACCATACCCTTTTCTTAGTTTGGAATCAATAATTTGTGACAAACTAAAACTTGGCCTAGAAAAAAGGGCCTATATATATATATATGAAGAGATCATATCAACCCTATAAGGAAAACTTGTTTGGCATTATGCTTTGTAGTGTTAAATACCACACCTTTTATTTTCTCTAGATTTACTCGAAGACCACGTGTCTCATAAAAGGGTGCTAAAATATGCGGTTGTCTCTTGAGACCTTTCTCTAATTGGTATGTCAAAACTCTCTAGATGCAAATATAAAAATAACAACACACAATTTGTACAGCAAACGACCATTTACACCTAGACAATTTGATAATATTTCATCAAGCTCATATATGTATAGATCAAAAGGTTTAGAAAGAGCGAGAAACACTACTTAACTCGAATGGTGCTTTTTACCTGCTTGGTCTCACCAACACTTGTGTGTGATACCTGAAATATGGTTCAAGAAGTTGGCATTTATCTATGGAATTTGGAACTTACTTTGACATTTATCCCTTTTATAAAAAAAAACAATTTAAGGCACCCCTTCTCTATCCCATATCCTAATCCCACTAGAGGATATTCATTCTCCAATTTAGCTCCTCAAACATCACTACACATGCTACTAAATATCTATACATACTTCTACTCATTTATAACTTGATTATTTCATGCCTTAGAAAAATTCAGCCACAAAGCTATCCAATCTCCAAGAACTTGTCCCTTGAACTTCTAAAAATAACTTTTCCAAAATGGTAACTTGTCATAGGTGCTACTTTTGGGTCAATTGTGTGAGAAATAATCAAATCATTTGGAATGTTTCAAATTTGTATAGTATCACACATGGTCTATTTTGTAGTGGTTGGTATTATGTAGGCTTGTGTAACATTTGTACATGAGGATGGTTTTCCTAGAGGAATGTATGCATGCGTATGGGTACATGGGCATTGCGTGAGGACTCTGATACAATGTGATCTAGAAGGTTGTGCATGCATAGCTATGGGTTATACAAAAGACTATGAATGGTGGAATTTGCATTATGGTGTGTATACACTTTGTAAAATGTTGAGTACAATATTGAGGCATTGCCAACACTTATTTGATGAGGATGAAAGACAAGAGGCGTGGTGCAACATGTTGAAGAATATTTTTACATGGTGAGTGGGAAATATATCATATTTAGATTGAAAATAAATTAGAGAGAATATTGGGATTATTTGTTAGTAAATTCATGGGTTTCTTTAATGGATGTAGTTGCTTTCAAAGCACGAAGATTCTTAGGCATGGAAAAAGAAGAAAAATTAGAACAACTATTGTGGTTGTTGGCTTAATATGTTATATATACCAACATTGTTAAGGAAATAATATGTGTTTGGGAGAAGGTCACATTAGATGCTAAATATCAGTAGCTTGCATTGTACTTGTGCATATAATTTTTAAGTAATGTGTAATAAAGTATTATTGTACATCTTGTGTTTATAAGCTAGGTTCCAAGTTAATGCAATAATAAAGAATTATGTTGTTGGGTTTTTTACCCATGTTGGACTAAGAAAGTGGCTAAGTATAAGCCACACGCGGAGGATGAAGATTGTGCGCAAGGGGCACACGTAACCATGGAGAGAATATCTCGAAATGTGTGAGGAGATATGTGCGAAACGAAAGATAATACAAGTGTAAAGCAGGGCGGGAAGGTGCGCGTAAGAGGGAAAAAGAGTATGCGCAAAGGTTCGCGCACAAGGACAAACAAAACATGAGTTAGCCAGAATTGTGGAATGGGCTAAAAATAGACAAAAGCAGAGATGGCGTGTTTTCCTAGACAAGTCTAAAAATAGACTAAAACATGAGTAAAGCACATGCAAGACTTGGAATAGATAGGGATTATGCATGGACATATCTAATTATAGAGCACATGTGGGGATAAAAGCAAACTATTTATAACATGGAACAAAAGAAGAAACTCGCCAGAGAGGATTGAGTCGCTTATAGACAACCACGGGTTGAATATCAAAGCGCAAGTTAAAGATGCATGCATATTATATTTAGGAGTTGTCTAAAAATAGATTAAAGCATGTAAGGCGGTGAAGGATACATTCCCACCCTATAAATAGTTGCAAGGTCCATGTAAAGAGGGGATAACTAGTATGCATGTGTGGATGCTTTTGAGTGTCCGAGTCTTATGTAGTGAGGAGCTTGTGTGTTTGTTATGGTGATCTAGTATTGAATGCCAATGATCGTAGAGATGCACAGTGGTATAATTGGCATTCAAATTTTGTTATTGATTGTATACATTGATGAATGAATGATCAATCTCCTTATTGTTATATTTTTTCTGTTATGCTATGTTATTGCATCATATGTCTTCTATATTGTGTTGTGAAAGGCTAAGTGTAGGATTTACATCTTGACAAGTCAAAACAAGAAGGGACTTGGTATGTTACGCGCGCTTAAGGTGAGCACTTGGACATTTGTTTGAGAAACATTTTTAAAGGCTTTGACTTGGTCACTTTTTAAAACCTTGGCACCTTAAACGATAAATGAAAGGGGATTCAATCATCCTTCCCATAGCCCATGAACTCTAAAGTTTTCCTTATCCCCAAAGACTCTTGAGCTCGATGTACGATAAGTGTCTTGAGGGACATGTGGAGCGATCGACGAGTAGTTGCCTCTCAAGCCTCGATTAAACCACTAGAATTTACGAAGCGTTGATTGGTGAAAAGTGTCTCGCAGGACACGTTGTGGGTATTAGATCTATGTACCCTTTCAAACTTGTGAACTCGTTTCTAAATATTCACAGAAGAATGATGAACGACATGTGGCTAGAGAGACAACTAATGATAATCTATACACGAGACTATCTTAAAGGTTCTCTCTTGGCCTCCTTGCTCCACATGACATTGAGCCACCAATGAAAGGCATGTAGCAAAGTGGACATATGATAACAATCCATGAAACTTGAGATTAGCTATAGTGTCTATCCCAATAGCTTAAATTTTATAGTTTGGATTAATGCAAAAATGAGTTTGGGGACGTCACATGGTGGCATGAAAGGGATCTAGTTTTTCCTTCATATATTTAAATTTAGACCTCCATTTAACTTACACATGTACTTTAAAAAAGGTATCAAGAGAGCCGCATTTTGAGCATAATTTTAGATAATATGGTTGAGATATCAAGGATAACTCGAAGTGAGTTTTAGGTTTTCAATTGTTAAAAATAGATTAAATGACCTCCAAATCACTTATAGATGCTTTTGGATGGTTTGGATATCTTCGAAGGATGCCTTTGAGCTAGATATACAATGTGGTCCCACCAAAATGTAGAGGATTGAGTTAAACTAGAAGTTAACTAAGAGTTGAGCTATTTTTAGTGGTCCAAAGTGAAATCATGGCCAATTGAAAGAGATGGTGGCTTAAATTTCATCTATTCATCTTGATCTCATGGGAAGACATTGATTCTTCTCAAATATTATCTTTAAAACAATTATATACTATTTTTTGTGTGCATAAAGGCACCTCCATGGTTGTTGATCATCATGAGACCTTGAGGGATCTTTGGAATATACCAAATAATGGTTTTATGCGGATCATCTTAGGTTTAAGGCATATTTTTGACCTCCATGAGCTCAATTGGATAAGGATGAAAAGAAAGGATATTGTTAAGCTTTTAATGATTCTTCATCCGTTTTTTTTTTCTCTCTTCTCTCCTACTTCTATTTTTGTGCATTTAGAATTTAAAAAAGGGTTCCTCTTCCTTGAAAGAAAGGTCATTGCTCTTTTGAGGGCCTAATTTTACTGAATGCCGGTGACCTTTGGTTTGATCCTTATAGATGGATGATCACCTTGATTTATGGTGGCAAAAAATACATATACTCTAGATTTTAATACAAATTTGGTTGTGGCTCATATCTGCCCTCTATTTTTGTGTTAATTTGTCCCTTATATATCTTTTATCTCCATGATTTATTGTGTTTGGAATTTACATGGTTATTACTCATGACATCTTAAAGTTCATAGCGAGAATTTGATTTAGATGTATGTTTTGGTTATTACTTATATCTACCCCCTGAATCAGATATCTTGTCTTCTCACTCATTGAAATCATGCGGGGAGGGTGATCCCTTTTCACTTAGGTGCATCACCATGTTTTGTTTCATGTTTCTCTCACTCCTTTATCCTACAATTAGTATATTAGAGTAGAATCTGTTAGTGGTCCGTCTCTCAAGGTTTGGATCAAGGAGCCAAGAGTCCCAAAATTTGGAGGCATTCCAATGTTGTTGTTGAGATGGCCAAGTTCTCTCCAATTTGGGAACTGACACAAGTGCACACATTTAGGTGACAACATTGCATAAAATTGGCCTCATGTGTAGTGAGGAAAATTATTTCATATAATTCAAATAAGGAAGAAAGAAATTTTCATATTAGTTATCTATGGATGGCTAATGTTGATTAGACATTGCGAAGGCAATGATCAAACATGTAAAGTATCAACTATATGCATAGTTTGTCATGAAAGATGTCAATGTTGTAAAGTTAATTTTGGGCATGAAAATTACACGAGTTCAAGTAAATTGAAAGAGATTTGGTTATACCCGAATAATTATGTTGATATGGTATTGGAAAGATCGAGATACATGACCAAAAACCTATTAACACACCTTTCCCAATTGGTTATAAACTCTTAGTTGTTTAAGTTCTCAAGACACAAGAGGATTTGGAGGATATAACTAAGGTTCTATATATGAGTGAGGTAGGAATCTTGATGCATGTAATACTTTACACAAACCACGATATTATACATCCAATGGGAGTATTTAGTAGATATATGTCAAGTCTAGGGAATGATCATTAAACTGTGGTGAAGAGAATGTTCGGATGTTTGTAATGAACTTCTCGATCATGCGATCTAGTATCATGTAAGTCCCCATGAAAATAAGAAACTGAGTTTACATGGTTTTGTGGAGTTTTTATGGGGCATATATATGGATATGCACATGTCTAAATAGTGGGTATGTTTTCAACTTGCTTAATATAGTGATATGTTGGATGAGGAGAACCATTTTTGTGATATCCACCTGCTAAATAAGAGTATATAGAACATAGTCATGCAAGAAAGGAAGTGGTTTGGATTCAAATATTATGTTCCATAGTTGGGTTCCATTAGGAAGTAGTGAAGACATATTTGATTCACAAAGTATGATTTCTCTAGAAAAGAACCTTCAAAAGATCATTCTCACACGAATATTGATGTGCAATATCATTTTGGATAACATTTTGTAAGCTATATTATGCAAAGGTGGTTGGTAATGCACAAGATTACACAACAATCATACTCATGCATGATTAATGCAGAGATCATTTGCATATGTATATATACATGGGAATTGCACGACTTGAAATTTTTGTTTAAAAGGTTGTGTGTAGGATTGTGCACAATGATTGTGATAAATGAGAGTTGCATTATAGTGCACATATGATTTCAACAATGTTGGAGTGTAACACCGATGCTTTATTAGAACTTTTATAACTATTATGAATTATTGGAGGTGTGATGTAACATATTGAAAATTATTATGGCATGGCAAGTGAATAATATATTTTATTTAATGATTGAGTACTAGTTAGAGAAAATCTCAGGATTCTCTTTGAGTAAAGTCATGGGTTACATTAAAGCATGCACATATGTTTTAAATCGTGGAGATTCCTAGGTATTAAATAAAGAGAAATGGTTGTAAAAATTATTGTGGTCATTGGATTTAGTATTTTATATATACCAACCATGTATATGTTGTAATACGTATTTTAAGGAGTAAAGAATGTTAAATGTTAATATTTATAGTTGCATTGCACTTGTACATGGACTACTAAAGTATCGTATAAAAAGTCTTGTTATATCTTGTTGTGTTTGTAAGATTGGTTCAACTTCATGCAATAAGAAATACTTCTATTGCTAGGTAATTTACAATAAATTATTTTATCAAGATAAACTGTCTATATCTCTTGTGAGATTTATTTTCTTTTGTTTAGATTTATAACGTAACATTTTTTCATGACATACTTAATGACATAACATGCACGCACGCACGTACGCACACGCGCGCACACACACACACACACACACACACACACACACACACACAAAGTGTAATGTTAATATTTATAGTTGATTGCACTTGTACATGGACTACTAAAGTATCGTATAAAAAGTCTTGTTATATCTTGTTGTGTTTGTAAGATTGGTTCAACTTCATGCAATAAGAAATACTTCTATTGCTAGGTAATTTACAATAAATTATTTTATCAAGATAAACCCGTCTATATCTCTTGTGAGATTTATTTTCTTTTGTTTAGATTTATAACGTAACATTTTTCATGACATACTTAATGACATAACACGCACGCACGCGTACACACACACACACGCACGCATGCGCACGCACACGCACACGCACGCACACGCGCGCACACACACGCTGCCACAGCGCCACGCTGCACGCTCACGCACACGCGCACGCGCACACACGCACGCACGCACACACACACACACACAACTGTCTATATCTCTTGTGAGATTTATTTTCTTTTGTTTAGATTTATAACGTAACATTTTTTCATGACATACTTAATGACATAACATGCACGCACGTGCACACACACACACACACACACACACACACACGCACGCACGCACGCCCGCACCCGCACGCACGCACACACACACACACATGATTCACTATGTAAACTTATATCCATGCATTTATAGAATAATAAATAATACCCTTATTTCCAAATCTACATCTCAATATTATATTATTAACACCCCCTCCCAATACAACTTTTCAATTATAAAATACCCCTTATTTTACCATATATCCAAACTACCCATTTCCCTATGAATTTTTATACCCCTTTTATTTCCACCTCTTTAGTGTTGGATTCAATATCTTACAATTTCAAAAATTATAATTATATTTCACTTAAAAACTTGATGAAATTCATATTGGACTTTGAAAATTATAAACCCTTAATATGTGTAATTTTATGTCTCTCTTCTTTTATTTTCTATCTACACTTGTCACACTAATCAAAATTTGTATAGTAATGTGAAACATCATGTGTGGTCTTGCATTATCGTGAGATGAATTTATTAATCTTCATGCCACCATTGTAATAAAAAGTTTGAATCAAATGAAAACATATATACCTTATACAATGATAATAGGAAGGATATCCCAACTATTTAGAGTTATATAGCCATGTTTTACAAAGACATGTTGCTTCTCTAAAAACCATGCCATTACTTTGAAAAAAAAACACAATCAAAATGATATGAATTGAGGGATTCTTAATCTATCCATTATTACTCCTCCCTCCTTATTGCTTGATGTACCCTAAACCTAATATATTTAAAAACCTTTATAGTTTAACCCCTATATCCCTTCATGTGGGAGAATAAATTGGGCCCATTTTGACTAGATATTTAAAACCTCAATATGAACTCAAGTGATAAGTAATGCCTGGTTTGTGAATGCCCTTGATATAAATATCGCCACTTATAAATGGAAATCAACCGTAGGCGAGAAATGGATTCTAGGGATATTCTACTTTATCACTCTAAGAATGTCAAGAAGCAATAACTATGTTATTCTATTCCCGAGATAAATTATCACAATAACAAGCTACAAAAATATGAAGACATCTATATTGTTTCCTAGATAAATGACAAACAACATATGAAGCATCAAGTGCATGTTGCCAAGTATGAGATCCATATCAAGGATATATTATATATCATATGATTCTCATTATAGGGTTGGGAGAACTACTTGTGGATTGATCCATACAAGTAGTGATATGTAGTGCAATAATCATCATATAAATGGGGGTGTGGTGAGGAAGTACAACCCGCTTTGAGTAACCCCTTATTAGGTGTTAAACATAAGGGTTAGGGTTTCAAGTGAGGATAAGTCATATATCATCACAAGACATGCACACACACACGCACACGCACCCACACACACACACACATGCACACACACACGCACATGCACACGTATTGTTGAACTACACACACACACACACACACGAGGGTTGAACTAACTCCCAACATTCATATTAAGTGTATCCCAACATTCATATTAAGTGTATCCCAACATTCATATTAAGTGTAATATTATGTGTATGTACACACACACACACACACACACACACACACACACACACACACACACACACAGAGTTGAACTAACTCCCAAAGATTCATATTAAGTGTATAGGACCAAAGGATAAGATTGTAGCCCTAGGAGATAGGTTCAACCATGAAGGTGTCCAAATACCCACAAATCTATCCTACACTAAGTTTCAAATTGACATTTTAATGGGAATTTTGATGACACCTCAATCTTCTTTTGTATACATTTTGAGAACTCTATCACAATGTCTATTTTCATAATCTAGTTGCTCTCTCTAACCTTAAAACCCTAATTACTCTTTATTGGTTTATTATTAGCACATCTTTTGGAAAATGCAAGAGTATCATATTTTAAGACTATTTGTCTTAGCTTTATATTATCATTATATCAAAATATATTAAATAAGGAACACAAGTTTAATATTGTATTACATTTTGGTGAACCCACTTATTTATCAAACTACACCAATGTAGGATTGTATTATTGTTCTCATATTAGAGTTATTTTTTATTCATATTGTTCAAAATATATCTAGCTGAAAAATACTCTTTTGTCAAATCCTTGAGGGTTTTATTGTTCACACCAAATTGATGAAACATTTTTTTGTTAAAATTCTTCACAAATTTTTAGAATTTGGGTTTCCTTTGTAATAAAATTGGTCTAATGGGTGAAGGATATATCAATTTTAAAAAATATGTATATTTATCTTAATTAAATTTAATTGATTGAAAGCCTCTTTTTATTTCCTAAAATTCATCACAAATTTTAGTTAATAATAATAATTTCTTTGTTTTGGAAATTTCAAATTAATTTGAAAATTGTGGTTCACATTCATCTATCTTTCGATTACCCTCTTTGTTAGATTCATAATTTAGTAAATGATACATGATATGCTTTATTTTCCAAATCATTTTAATGGAAGGAATTTATCCTTTATCATATGGTAGGGTTACCCTCCTTTATATGATAAGATGAACCAAGTTACATACCTTAGCTCATATCCTAAGTTTATCACATGACTAGATGAACCTTTATGTTCTTTGAATAAAATTTTACTCTTTACAATACAATTTTAATGAGATTAAAACGCAATTCATGCACATGAATTCACATTTAAACAAAATTCACGATTAACTCTTAGCATGCAAGAAACCCTTTAGATAATGAGGTTATATATTGTGATGTTATTCATTAATGTGCTCATATTGATTCAAAACACTAGTAAAAATATTTCATTATTCCATTGCTAGTATGCATACATATCAACCAAGTACTATCTTATAGAAACTGTTATATAAGGGTTTGATCGCAATACCCCTATTATTTTCATCTTGTATGCCATTCGAGTGACAATGTGGTATACAATTTTGTGACTATCATAGAATCAATGGAAATAACATAGATAAATGTTGGGCTTTGTACAATAGGATCAAAGGAATTACTCATTATGGACACATTATATAAGACCAATAATGTATGAAAATAAGTTCCAATGCAAATAAACCATATGAAAGAAATACCCCACTAATAGAACCTACAATAAATCAAGTAATAAAAAAGGAAAGTTCAACAAATGATTTTAGGGACAATTTCAACTAATACATATTTGAGGAACATAAAAACATAAGTGAGCATTTCAATAATGATATAAGCATTCAAGATTCACATAAAGAGATTAACACACATACTATTAACGATGATGAGAATGATGATATTGATTATGACTATGATGATTAAGAGTACGCAGAGGATGAGATTGATGAGATTTTGGATAATCTAAAGTTTATGCTAGTTGTACTCAAATAATATCAAGTTGATTCAAATTTATTTTCTAGTATTATTAACCCTTATATGGGTTACTTATAATCCCAATGTTAGTTTAGATATGTGTATGTATTATTCCAATATGAATTATCAATTCATATTTTTATGGAATATGTGTTTTGACTCACCTCTTTTCCCCATTTGAAGAGAATGCTAACTTTTCATGTCATATGTAGTTGTCCACCACTTGTCACACTCTTCCCCTTCATCCGATGGGGATTAGGAACATTGGGAACATACTTTAAGAAGGTTTGTATAAGTTATAATGGAGTTACTTCGTAACTTCTTTTGGCTTATTCACTTTATTCAAATATGTCTCTTATATCCTCTCTCTTATACATTGAATAGTTTAGGAATCAAACCATTTTATTTTAATATAATTCATATTATTTTGAAAAAAGTTAATAGGAGGCATTTTCAACAATTCATTACAAATATTCACTCTAAACTAGCTATTCGTACTTCATCCAGCTTAGTGTAAGTTTGATTTTTTTGTAATTTATTGTGTCAAGAAGAACAAAAGTTATTTCAATTTGGTAGTCTCAAGGATAATGAACATGCATTTTTAAAACAACAACACAATAATTTAGTAATAGATATCATTTTAAGCTCGAACCAAAAACATGAAAAAATGAAAACTAGTAAAACTCAAACTCTAAAGGTAAGTTCGTTATACTTATCATCACAAATATAGTTATAATGAATCTTATTGCTTTTAGAAACAAAGGCACATTTAAAATGGTAAGAACCCCACAAACACTAACGGTAGTGCTTGTAACAAGATTCAAAACTTCAAAAACTTAAATATTAGGATTGTTTCTACTTGTGTTTTTAATTCTTATTCTCCCGTTGATTGGATTGTCGATTATGGTGCTACTCAAAATATGACATGTAATGTTGATTTGTTTAATTATTTAAAGATATATCATTCTTATAATTAGTTAAGTATTACAAATTATGCTTCATGCAATGCGAATAAATTGGTAATGTTAATATTCCTAATACGAATAATATGATGTTTTATTTGTTCCTAATATAAAGTAAAATCTACTTTCTACTCCTCAATTATGCCAAAAAAAAGTACAAAGTATATTTTTTTCCAAAATAATTTCTACGTTATGTTATCATTTGAAGTGAACTTTTAAAGTTGTGATTACAACATTTTAGATAAAAATTAGTTGTTTAAATTTACTAAATTATCTTCTCCCGCTTCGAGTCATGCTTTATTTTCTTTTATTGATGGTAGTTTTTGGAATAAAATATTAGGTCATATCACTTAACAAACCATTGCACTTATGAATTAATTAGATATGGTTCATGGTTTGCCTAAAAATTCTTACTACTTATTTTATTTATATTGGATGCATGGCTAGTAGAATTCATATGGAATCTTTTCATACAAACAAATATTATTGTCAACCGAAAAAAAAAATCATATTGTTCATAGTGATATTTTAGGTGCAATAAAATATTATTATAATAATGGTGCTAAATATGCTCTATTGTTATAAATGATTGCACTAGGAGAGTTTACATTTTTTAAAAATCTAAATATTGAGTGTTATAACTTTCACTGAATTTCATGCTTTTGTTGAAGAATAATTTGGTTGTGCTTTGTATAATTTACATATATGACAATGGTATTGAATATGTCAATTATGATTTTTGTCGTATTGAAAAAATATTAATCATGAAAAAAGTTTATTGCACACATGTGAAAACTAGATTGTTGAATGTAAATATACAATCATTCCTAAAATGGCTAGGTGTATGCTACATGCCAAAAATATACATTGTACATTTTGGGATGATGTTATGTATTGTGATATTTATATTATTAATATGACTCATGCTAAAGTTATCTTAAACATTACTCCTACGAAGCTTGGAGTGGTAGAAAACCTAATTTAAAGTGTTTACATGTCTTTGGTTGTAAAGTTTGTGTTCATATTGTTAGGAAATAAGAGATAAAATATGCAGGAATAATCCTTAATTGGTTATGATAAGCTAATATGGCAGAAAATATTATGATCTCAAATAAAAATACGAGATAAATAACAGATGCTAGAGATATAAGATTTAACGTGGTTCACCCAATTTAGGCTACGTCCACCAAGAATCACTTGCTTTCCTTTTATTACAAGCCTCCACTCTCTCAATGTGCCTGATACCGTTGATCCGTTTGGAGCTAGTCTTGCTCAACAAACTCTATGCCTAATTCACACCCAATTAAAACACATCTAGAGCTGACGTACATTTGCTGGTTCTCGTGTATATATGCATAAGACCATATAAATAGGCAATTGCTTAAGTAGTTTGATACAAAACCGTGGTATCAAACCATGGGCAAAAACCGTGGGTATCAAAACCATGGGCAAAAAACCGTGGGTATCAAAACAATGGGTATTGAAAAACCATGGTCCCAAAAATATGACCCATAACTCTCTTACCCATTACCCATGGGTTAATAAACCACTCATGAAAAGTTTGCTTAATGGCTTTGCCCATGAACTAGAAACAATTTTGCTCACCACGAGCGAGACCACCGTAAAAATACCTCAGTGTAACACATAGAAGGTGTACCACACTCTAATAAGCTGAAAATAGGCTCCACAAACATAACACATATTCAATATTAAAATGTAACAAGTCGGATTATAAATCAAACAAACTTATACTTTTTGGTTATAATGAATAATTTAAGGATTATAAGGTATCTTATCCTCAAAATAAATAAAAAAACAATATTAAATGATATGGTAGAGCTTCCCAAATGGTGTATTTCATTGTTCTACAACTTCTAATTCTCTTGATATTGTTTCATTTCTTTTCCTTTTGATTCAAGTAATGATTAAGGAAATGTTCAAAGCGGTGTTGATACTCCTCAGTGTGTTCCTTCTCCTTCTAAAAACAACTATAGAAAGACTTGAACTTGATGTAGATGTTAATGATTCTCGTAGAACCAAGAAATGATTTTATAACTATGTTTTGATTTCTAAACATCACAATGATTCTTAAAATATTTAATAAGATAAATTTCATATCATGGAAAAATTTATTCATTGTGAACTAACTCACTTCGACCCCTAAAGGTTTAATTATGATTATAAATGGTCGTTTCAAAACAATTTTTACCTTTGATAATGAAGTAGACACATATATGCTATATTAGTAGCTATTGGTTTTTATCAAGTTAAATGAACTATTCTTTTTACTCTTATAGCTAATATGGCCAAGATTAATGTTATTTTAGGTCACATACTCATATATAATGGCTTATTTACAAATATATGTTGAGAGTGATTTTTTTGAATGGTAACTTATATGAAAAAATTTATACATCTCACTCTCTTGGTTTTATTAAGAAAGGAAATGAGCATCTTGTTTGTAAATCAAGGAAAAATATTAATGGTTTGAAGCAATCATCTAAAAAATGGTAGTCTAAAATCTATTTTTATAATAGATCAAGGTCATACTTGATAGCTGTAATGATCATAATATATTTGTCAAAAATAATCTTGATGGTATAGTTATCATAGCCTTATACGTTGATGATTTTATGATGAATGGTAGTGATATTATTGGTTTCTTCTACTAAAGAAGATTTAAAGAAATTTTTTAAAATGTATTTAGGTATTAATTCTTATGAATGTAAGTTTGGTAAGAAAATAATAGTTTTTCAATTTCTTAATCCAAGTACCCATATGAATTGTTAGCTAAATGCAATATTCTTTATCGTAACCCCATTGCTAATCCTTGTAACTTTGGTGTCAAATTTCTTAATGATGTGAAATGAAACTATTGATCCTAATTTATATAGGAAATTAAATCAAAGTTTAAATTATCTAGCTCATACTAGTCCTAACATTTTTTTGTTGGTTTAGTTTCTCATCTTGTGTCAAAACCACAACATACTATTTTTTCTACAAGAATTATATTAAAGGTGCTTTAACTCTTGACATCAAGTATACCTCGAATAATTTTCTCTTTAGTAGGTTACATAATATTGATTAGGGTGCTGATATAAATGATCATATTCCCACGTGGCTATTATTTTTCATTAGTATCTAGTTAAATTTTGTGGAATAGTAAGAAGCAAATAAATGTATTAGTATCTTACACAAAAGCTAAGTAAAAAGATGTAATCATGCTTACGGAAAAGCCCTTTGTCTCATAAAACTTCTTACAAATTTGTGGATTTCTCAAACTTCTCCTACTCCAATTTTTGGTGACACCTTGAGTTTTATTGCCACTAAGAAATATTACAATTTTTAATACAAGTTCAAAGAAAATTGCGATTCATCATCACTCATAATGAAAACTCATTGAAGAAAAAAATCTTGATGAAGACCAAGGGGATAATGTTTTCACTACAACATTATGTAAAGATTTTTTTATTGCTTTGTAAAATGTTACAATTGAAGGAAGTTTTCACCAAGGGGGAGTGTTAAGTTATGACACATCCATTCTTTGTTTAGGTTGTTTGTAGACCGCGACATAAAGTTTAAGGGGTATT
>CM031241.1:123672387-123737197 GCA_018340775.1 Taxus wallichiana var. yunnanensis | reverse complement strand
TGGTTAGAGTAGAGTAGGTAGGTTTGTTTTTAGTAGAAGAAGTTATTTTGCACAAGTTTTGTATATCCCACTTGGGGTATGTATGATTTTCAATTTGTACATAGTTTTGGTGCTGCCATTTTTCTCTTGCACAATGCATTGTAATGGTTTTTGGTGAAGATCGGCTCCAAGTTTCAAAGTGGGTTTCCAAATGGCTCAGAGGTTGGAGTTTCAAAGTTTAGATCAGTTTCATGTTTATCAGGAAGACTCCATGCCTAATGAATGCTTTAAGGCCACTGGTCTCTTCATCTAGTAGGTAGATGTCCCTATGAGTCACCAAATTGTTATCCATATTTCACCCCTAGGAAAATATTGGATCAGCCACGACCCCGCACGGAAAGAATAAGAGAAAACACGTTTAAATCTTGCAAACTGGTTGCAGAGGGACTCTACAATGGAATGGCGGGGCCTGTAAAAGTTTAAACGACCCTGTGCGAGAAGAAAGAGAAGAAACGAATTTGTCGTGTGAATCCATGTCTTAAATCTATTTGATAGACTTGGGTAGGCTCTAAAATAAAAAAGGGAAAAAGTCAGTGTTTGAGCCTGAGTCAAAGCCAAAGCAGGAGTCGGAGGAAAAGGTGAAAATTTTCCTTTTGTCAAAAAGGGGCACAAAGGAAAAGATGGAAGCGCATCTCCCCAACCAACCAAAGAGTGCCATGTGTCCCATATCAAAAGGGGACCCATTTTTAAAGTTGTTTTCCCGCCCTCCTATATGGACCCGATACAAACTTCAAAGGGGCATATCTTTCGACTCAGGGCTTGAAATATTGCAAATCTGACACCGTTGGAAAGATCTCGGCCTCGCCCACTCCATGGAGGTTTGAAAATTTAATTTTGAGGAGGTAGGTGAAGAAAAATGGAGGAAACATCTTCAGGCTTTCAATGCATAATCTTCTTGTTTTGACAACCAGATCATATTTGATCTTTTTTCATTTTCTCTTCCTTCAAGGTGTTGAACCAAGGATTGATGCAAAGTAAAGATGGATTTGGGGATATATTTTATCGTGAGGCATTAACAACAATAGTTGACCTTCAAATTACTTTTCCCGCTCTCTCTCTCTCTCTCTCTTTCTTCTCTTTGAATCGAATCTATAAATTTAGGAGTAGGATTCATTGTAAAAAGGTTGTTCATTCTTCTTCTCTACCTCCCCTTATTTTTTTCCCTGTGGTGAAATGGAGTTTGAATCTCCTCCCCGCTTTGTAAATTGTGTTTTTGCCTCTTTCCCGTAAATGATGCTTTGTGTAAACTCTGAGCAATAAAAAATGTGTTTTTGTGATGCATTTGTCTATCCTTGGCTCGTTTCTTGTTGTTTCTTCTTGCCTCTCTTCATTGCAGGGTATATGTGCATCTTTTGAACTCATTTACAGATATGGGAGCTGTGTTCATTGGGTTGAAATGTTTCCTGTGTGAAATCTGATCTTTGGTCTATGATGCTGCTATCCATCCTCTCCATTGCTCACCTCTATTCGTTTCATGGCGTCTGGGTAGATGATCAACATTTCCCTTCTCTGGTGTATCACCATTTTAGTGTAGGCTGTATTTTCCTCGTTTTCTTTCTCTCCTTGTCTCCTTGGAAGTTAAATTAGGATTAGATTAGCTTGCCTACACTGGAATAACTTGTGGTAGGTAGATTAGGAAGAGGAACCAACCTTCTCTGGAGAGCTTTCCCATTTGCAAGGTCCCACACCTTGGGGAAGTTCAATGTTATGCAATCACACCAAATGAGTCTGCCCTAGAAAAGTAGATCCGACGACTCATTTGGGGGTGTTGTGATTCTAAACTAACAAATCACCACAGAGAGTACACGAGGACAAGATCTTAGGATATAGGGATAGGTCTCTGAGCCCTAGATAGAGGGAGGAGCATGCAGAGAGACCTAGGGTCGTCATCCATCAGTGCAGAGACCATATCGGGGAGATTCTACGAAGCTACGACCATCTCACTATTCAGGTGATACAAGAGGTTTCGGGTAGAGGCCTGGTTGGTGAGCTTGAGTAGCTACAACATGAAAGCTTGTGTTATGATCCATCTTCTGAGGGATGGAGTAGGAGTATGGTGGAGGACCGAGGAGCAAAAGCTCCATGTTGATTCAGAGATAGTTACTTGGAGCTATTTGAGGAGTGTTTCAGGAGCAGGTATTTACCCAAGAGGTTTATACAATAGTGGATAGATGAGTTTCATGACCTCCATCAAGCATCAATGATTGTAGCCGAGTATGAGAGTCAATTTTTGACCTACTCTAGTATGTCGACTATATGTAGGATGAGCAGGTATGGATTCATAGGTTCATCTGGGGCTTGAACTTGGATTTGGGTGGCGCGGTGCACATTCACTACCCACAAACATTAGTAGAGGCTGTGGAGAAGGCCTATATTGCAGAGAGGAGACATGGGGGAAGATGCAATAGGCTAGAGACAGAGTTCAGAGCCATATTTAGCAGAGAGCACAGGATGGTAGATCTAGGGGGCGGTTCCTCCTCCACGTAGTGGATAGAGTTTAGGATAGGATTCATTCAGGCCACCACAATAGCCACCTCAAAGAACAAAGCACCCTCCCACCTTGACCTCCTGCAGATATTTGATGCGCAGAGAGAATAGAGTATGAGGGCCTCCTCCTAGGGGTCCCATCAGACACATGGTGCATCAAGAGCTTGGTCGGCAGGAGCTTGTCACAAGTAGAGATCCCAATAGTCTATAGCCGGATCGTCGGGATCCACAGCTCAGGGACATCTAGAGTACCGGCAGAGCTGCATCCCACCGGAGAAGACCAAGAAGTTGTTATGGTTGTGGTGTTTTGGACATCACCGGAGAGATTACCCACAAAATCCTAGCAACAAGGGTAAGACACGAGATCTTAGAGCCTCATTTGTTGGGGATATGGCACAAAGCCATTGGATCTACACATGAGTCGAAACCACTAAGCCGAGCACTAGAGTACCATGATTGAGACAATAGGTAGTATTGGTGGTATTTCCACCTCTATATTATTTGATTCTAGCTCTTATGATTCATTTATTCGCACCATCCTTAGTAGAGCATTGCATCGACTAGTGGCGAGTTAGGTAGGGTCATAGTTGGGACATTGAGATGGCTTACGAGAGAAAATTTTTGTAGACTCCTTAGTTAAGGAGTGTGTAGTGGATTTGGGACCCTTCATCACTACCTTAGATCTTTGTATTCTTCCATCAGGATCTTATGGTTTCATTTTGGGCATGAACTAGTTGTCCGCTCATAGAGCTAGAGTGGACTGTTACCATAAGACTATTGCTTGCATAGATGATCTTGGAGTGGAGTTAGTGATATCAAGAGTTAGGAGACCCGTTTCCATTTACATCATCTCTCGCTATGCAACTTAAGCGGTGTGTGCGATGGGGATGTCAGATGTATGCTATTATGGTTAGTGATAGATCTAAGGATGAGTCTAGTGGACCATCCCTTGATGACCATCCCATCTTGAGGGAGTTTTCTAATGTCTTTCCAGGGGAGATACGGGGTTACCTCCCCACGTGAGATAGATTTCCACATAGATCTGGTTCCGGGCGCATAGCCTATCTCACGAGCACCTTATCGGATGACTAATCTTAATCTATGTGAGCTCAAGTTACAACTCGAGGGCCTTCTAGAGAAATGCCTAATCCATCCTAGTGTATCCCCTTGGGGTGCACCAGTGATCTTCATGAAGAAGAAGGATGGATCTCTATGGTTGTGTATTGACATCGTCATTTGAACAAAGTAATGATCAAGAATCGTTACCCCCTTATGTGCATTGATGATTTATTTGACTAGATGAAGGGGGCTACAATTTTTCTAAGGTAGATCTTAAGTTAGGGTATCATCGGCTCAGATTACGAAGGTAGATATTCATAAAACCACTTTTCGTATGAGATATGGCCACTATGATTTTATAGTGGTACCTTTTAGTTTGATGAATGCCCAAGAAATGTTTATGAGTTTGATGAATGGGGTGTTCAAGACTTTTCTAGATCACTTTGTGCTCATTTTCCTTGATGAAATTCTGATTTACTCACATACGTGTGAGGAGCACCTTTTCCAAGTTCTTCAATGTCTTCATGAGCAACATCTTTACGGGAACTTGGAGAAGTGTGCATTCTTTCAGCATGCAGGTGTAGTATTTGGGCCACATCATTTCTAGGAAGGTATCACTATTGATCCTTCCAAGATTCGAGCTATCATGGATTATCCAGCACCCACCAAAGTGTGACCGAGGTGTGTAGCTTCATGGGTTTACCCAGATACTATAAGAGATTTATCCAAGACTTTTCTTAGATTATACACCCCATCACTTCACTTTAGCGGAAAGGGAAGAAGTTTGTTTGGTGAGATAGATGTGAGCAGGCCTTTAGTACATGAAGGAATACCTCACTACAACACCTATTCTTGCAGGCTGAGATCCTCGTGGCGAGTTCTACATTTGTACAGATGCTTCCTTGGCGAGGACTTGGAGGTGTGTTGATGTAGGAGGGGAAGTAGTTACTTTTGAGTCTCACTCCACAAAATCAAAGATTATGAGTTCAATTATATGACTCATGATCTTGAGCTTCTGAAATTTGTGCATGCCTTCAGTGCGGTGGAGACATTTTCTTCCTAGCCGAAGATTTACACTGGGGGACTGATCACTTGAGTCTTTGCCACCTCTTCACGTAACCCAATCTCAATGCTCATCAGCGGCGTCAGATGGAGTTGCTTTGTAAGTATGACATGGAGATAGAGCATGTGAAGGGGAAGGAGAATGTGGTTGCAGATGCCTTGAGTAGAAGGAGACACGTGGCTATGGCTACTTCAGTGGACACAAATTTGTGGAGTAGGATTCGTAACAACTTCCTCATGACAGTTTCTACCTTGTAAGAGAGATAGAGATTGAGTCTCAGAGACCCCTTGAGGGGAGATTTGATGGATTTTCACTAGAGGCAGATGGCCTTCTTAGACACAGAGGTTGGATTTATGTTCCTAGAGAGGGAGTCTTTAGGTAATAAATTTTGACAGAGGCTCATCATGCACCTTATTCAGCCCATCTCGGGGTGAAGAAGATGCATGCCACCTTGAGACAGTTATACCATTGGAGAGGACTTCAGAGAGACATGGCTTTGTTTATGTTAAGCTACTTAGAGTGCCGAGGGTGAACTCGAGTATCAATATCCAGATTGGCATTCTCTTTCCTCATGCCACACCGAAGTGGAAGTGGGACACCATTTCCATGGACTTCATTGCTGGGTTATCGACGTCGAGATACCACCACGACGCCATCATGGTCACGGTGGATAAATTGATGAAAGTAGCTCATTTTTCTCCGATAAAGACCACCTATAAGGAAATTGCAGCAAGTGGCACGGGTATATCTTGATGAGATTGTCAGATTACACGAGATTCAACGGAAGCTCATTTGTGACCGCCATGATACTTTGTACACTTAGCTTTTACGGACCACCACGCAACATGCTTTGGGACGAGGATCAATTCAGTACAACATATCACCCTGAAATAGATGGATAGATGATTGGGTGAATTAGATCCTATAGAACATGCTTAGGATGTACATGATGGATCATCAGTCGAGATGGGAGGAGTACCTATACTTGGTGGAGTTTGCCTACAATAATAGTTTCTAGAGTTCAATAGGCATGGCTCCTTTTCAGATTTATATGGTAGAGTGTAGGACACCTCTTAGTTGGGATAGGTTAGAGGACAGGGTTTCTCTTGGGCTAACATTATTTCAGGATATGGAGCAAGAGGTTACATTGATCGGGACAGAGATTGTAGGAGGTGCAGACATGCAGAGAAGAAGTATGCGGACTAGCATAGGACAAATCGTAGTTTTGAGGTAGGCATGAAGGTGTTTCTTCATGTCAGATTACGCATAAGAGCCCTATCCATTATGGAAAAGGTTCTAAGCTTTCTCCTAGGTTTGTGGGTCCCTTTGAGATCTTAGAGCACATCGGTCCCTTGGCCTATCGTCTAGCATTTCCACCTAGCTTGTCTCACGTCCATGATGTGTTTCACATTTATGTGCTTAGGAGATATATTTATGATCCTTCTCACATGCTAGATTGGACCGCGTTGCAGGTGCAGGATCGGGGATGGTGATGGTGGAGCCCATACACATTATAGAGCACGAGGACCCTATGCCTTTGTGGCGGAGAGATTGACCAGGTTCAGTCCGGGGGACGATATGATGAGACTCGCGACTACACATGGAGGATGCTAATTTACTATGAGTGCAGTTTCGCACTTATTCAAGTGACTTCTAGGAGGAAGTTGAGTCTAAGGGGAGGGGGATGTAGTGCCCACTTCCCTTCGACACCCTTTTGATTATTGATTTCGATATATCGATTGTACTTATGGATATATTATAACTTTTTGATTTGGTATGTTAGTAGATATTAGAGATCTTTGGATGGTTGTTGATTTGATTTGTATATGATGCATGTGGACCATTAGAGACATTTGATATTGATGTGGATATACTGTTGACATGATTATTTATATATATTTTTGACATGTGATGTATTTAGTCATTTTGGGTAGACCTTTGATAATTGGATTAATGTTGCAATCATTTTGACATGGATGAAATGTGGAATAGAAATGTTCTTTAGAAATTGTAAGTGATATTGTATTTGCATAGATGATATTAATTCGTATATAGATTATTTTAGATTTATAATGCATATTTTGGTATGGATGTTTTAATGCCATGCGAGGCCGAAGGAGGTATTCTATGTTTTGCAGGTATTATTATATTCACAACAACATCAGGGGGATTGGAGACCAACCACATTGGAATTCTCGATGAATTCAACTAGGGTCACAATGGAAACATGTAATTGTGTGTGTGTTATAATTAATTGGTTAGTGGAAAATTGTGACCAAGGGGTCATGTGTTGTTTTGTTTTAATTTCCTTTCATTATTAATGTTAGTATGTGTTCTTTTAGTGATGTAATTTACTTGTTTTATTATTTAGATTTTTGGATGTATGTTTACCCCCTTTATTATTAATGGGTTGTAGTGTCTCAAATTAAGATAATTTAACTTGTCCTAAACTAATTAAAGATGTGACCAAAAAGGAGTTCATTTATTAGATTTGATTTACTCTTAGATTTTGTGTGGAGTGTTGTAGGCTTAAGACCTAGAGTGTAGCACACTCTACCCTTCATGGGAAACTCGAATTTGGCCTTAGAGGCCAAATTTGGAAGCTTGTGGGACAAGTCAAACTTTTCCCACACCTCTTAAGTGTCTATGCCAACCCTACCTATGGGTGTGGGGGTCAAAATTAGGCCTTATTAGGTGTTTTGGGAAGTTAAAAAGGTGAAATGTTTATTACACTTTCTTTCAAATATTTAATTTTGTCCTTTGGGGGAGTGGGCTTAGATGGAGTGTGTAAGTTTCTTGGGATTAAATCCCTCCTCAAAGACAGTGAGGGCCTATTTATTACTAATCTAAAACACAACAGAAATAATATATACAATATTCACACTAATCTAACCATTGGGGTTGGGATAGAATCCCAAAATCCATATCCACACTAGGTGAAGATGTTGCGATTTTAGAAATGGAAAGGATTAGAAAGGAAATTATTATTATGGAAGAAACACAATGGAAAGGAAATGAGAGGAAACATATTTTCTTTCGAGTAAACACAGATCATGAAATAATCATACGAGCTTTAGATAAAAAATGTAATGTAATGTTTGAAACAATTAAAATAATCGAGAATGCTAAACAAAGAATAGCTTAAGATCTCTGAACATAAGAACAATATCTTAAGAGAGATGAATCTCACAACACAAAGTTTGCAAAAATAGCATCGGTTTCTATTCTCAAATGATTAAAAGAAAACACAAAGTTTTTCTTCTTCACAATAGTTCTCAATATTCCAAAAATCTCAACCCTTTAAAATGCACAAGCATCCCTTATTTATAATAAAAGGAGTTGAGAGAAAATAGGATAAATCCTAGAAAATAGTCCTTTTAATGAGATTCCTATTTTCTTGACTCTCACGCAGGAGACCAAGTCAAAATTTGCTTCCTACATGACGAAACAAAAATGAAAAAGACATGTTGATTTCAGATTGAAATGACATGAAACATTATGCCTATTCTGTTTCATCATTTTTGTCTTCCTCCAACAAAGCCTGCTTGTCCCGAAATTCTTGGAACTTTCAGATTATGCCCTGCATCTCATCTTCATTAGGTGCGGTGGAATGATCACTCAGGACTTCACATGTTTCCTGAGTATCACTCGCATTACCAGGAAGTTTCTTCAGTCTCTTGTTGAGTTTCCTCAGTGTTTCCAAAGAATGTTCAATCTTCACAAACCTATCAATGATTTCCAGGCTAAAGCCATCAGTTGGTTCATGCTGAATTGATTCTTGGATCTACTTGTAAAGATCATCAACGGGCAGAATACTCGAGCTTTCATTCAACACTTTAGCATAGATCTTGATTAGCTCTTCTTCTATGTCATTTGTGCCATCAACCAATTGATCTCTTGATTCCCTCAATTTTCTGCAAGCTTCATTGAGAATATTTATTCTGAATCTAATGGCTTTGGTTAGTTGAAAATGCTTGTCCCCATGTGGAATGATGCCTTCTTCGATCAAGATGTGGGATGGAACCTATTTCAGCATATTGAGAGCTTCAAAAGTTAACTCTAGGTTCCCGAATTCTGCTGAAAATTCATCATCCATTTTCTCTCCATCCTTCTTTATATCCTCCAAGGATTTGTAGACTTCCAAAGTCATCAATGACCTCTTTTCCTTGTAGGAGTAGCCTCTAGATCCATTCATCGAATATTCTCCCCTTCTCATTAATCTTCTCAATCATGGGTACCGATGAGAAATCAAACCGATAGGAGTAGAGGATGATGGTGTTGACTCAGGAGGCTTTGAGAGCTTGAGTAGTACTTTTGTCAGCTGCTCTACTTTCTCTTTTAGCTCATCTTTATTTGCCTTTGTTTCCTTTAGCTTCTGGCACAACACATTCATGGCATCTTGTGCATCCTGTTGTGCTCCCTCCATTGTCACTTTTCCTAGATCAACCCTTGTGATCTGATAATCGGTGACCATTATATCATCCTTGGTTTTGTCAGCCGTGGGAGTGGAAATTTCGCAAACTTATGCCCTGAGGCATCCACTAAAATCCTTGAAACTATTTTGGGTTTCTTGGTAGACTTGGTAGGAGTGACCTTGAGGGAACTGAAATCAAAGGCTGGTAGGGGAACTACCACCTTCCTCTTCCTTGGGGTCTGATCTATTAACCATTGAGGCATACTGGAAGAAGTTTCTCCCATCGTAGGTGTTACGGTCACATCTTCAGGTGGAGGAAGGTTTTCTTGTGGAGTGGTGATCACTGTGAGTGTAGTGTCCATGGAAATGGACTCAGGGAATGAAGGCACGAAGGAGGAGGCATATCCATGGTTAACTTGGGTCTAGTGGGGAGAGGTGAGAGGCCAGAGAAGATGTTGGCCATGGCTGAGGAACTTGGTGAAGAAACCTGAAGCAAAGGAGGTTGAATGGGGGAGGTAATGATTCTGAAATTAGAGCTTGAGAGATAAGAGGAAGACTTACCTCTGATGAAATATCAACCAAAAGGGGAATGAAAGGTTGACCAACCTCTTCTCCTGAAGGAAGATTTCCTAGTTCTAGTGGTGGAGGTGAATCAAGAACCTCAACCATTTGTGGGAGAGTGGCCACTGATGTGTTCCCTTGCTCTTCTCCCTTTCTAAAAACTTAACCTTTATTGGCCTCTTGGAAGGGTTTTTATCCTTTTCCTTTTTTCCTTGGAGGGTCCCACTTCCAAAGTAGCTAGCTTTGAAAAAATCCCTTCTTTATAACTCATTCCCCAAGAAATGAGCCACGCCTTAGTACGGCAAGAATTTGAGTGGATCTCTTCTGTGATAGAAGCTTTCTTAGCAATGGACCAATCAATGGCTGGGAATACATATTGGTCTTCATTCAACCCATCATATGAGGCATCAAGGACACTTTCATTATCCATGGTGCCTTCTGGGATGTCAGATAGATCTAACATCTAAATCTCTTCAAGTGTTAACCTGCTATTGTCCTTTCTTCGGATGGCAACTTCATCCCGAAGATCAACCCAAATGTCTTCTATACTGGGCACATGTAGATATAAGGTCCCATATGACTTAAGGACTCCTCGAAATCAAACCCATCTCTATGCTTCATGTGCTTTTTCAACTTGTCCTACAGCTCATGCACCATGTTCTTGGCTTTAACCACTATTGAGCACGTGTACCTTCCGATGGAAATAGGGAAGGAGATGGTGGCCTTGTGCTTACTCTGTTGGAATTTGTGAAAATCCAACAATTGTCTAACCAACTCCATCAGATTAGCTTATCACCCGGGAACCTGGGCAAATGGAAAGGATCACCTGGGTACATGACCACCCGAAGGTATGTGAACTTCTTGAATTGTAAGAAGATACAACCCCATTTCGATACTTCGGCCCATGCTTCATCAGAGACTCTTCTTTTCCTTAGATCAAGGTTCATCCTATAGATATTTTCATAAAAGAAGGCATCATTCACTCTTCTGAATTGATCCTCGAACCCTTCATTTTCAGCTAAGGGAAGTACCGATATATGTGTTCTGTTGCCCTATTTCCCTTTACATCCAACCCTGGATAATTTCTCATGCCAGCTACTGCATAGGTGACATATGATGACATATAAAACTTTCCAGTAGACAAGACTATCTTCATCTGGGAATCAATCTCATCACTTATAAGACTGCTCCAATCGATCCCTTGTTCATTCTTCTTTATAATGACCATGAATTGATACATCCACCCTTGGAAGTCTCTTGACTCAAGGAGTCCAAATACTGACTCAACAGGGTGATAATATCACTGATTTCAAGGATGAAATCACTCCTGGGGACAAACTTGGGAAACCTAGAGATGGCTGGCTTGGCCTTGATCAAGAAATTTTTATTCACATGCTTGATGTAGTCTTCTTGATCTTTGTCCTAGGCTTTCTGTGTTGACTTAAGATCTACATCAACATATTCCTCAAAGTTGGGCAATCTTAAGAGGTCATCAAAGTAACCCCATCCAACTTCACTATGATTTCTCTGCTTGATTTCTCACTGAGTGGGAATCTGAGTCATAATTGGAAGTGTAGGCCAAAATGAACTTGGGGCATTGAGCAGACATTGGGAATCCTACTGCAAGAGGGAGGCCACTGCTGGTTATTGACTTCATCCAGGGATTCTGAGAAGAATCCTTGGTTTTGTTCCAAAAGTCTTCCATGTCTATGTTACCAAGCTCCGTGTCCCGATATTGTAATTACAATCTATGTAGGAAGGGGACTCCATCTTCTGGTACTTGTACTTCATCTTTCCTGATCTGTCTGACTTATCCTTAGATTGTCCAGATCCGACATGAGAAGTCCTGAAGGAAGAATGCTTAGATGACTTCTGGTTGAACAATCAAGCTTGAAAGCTTACTGAGCAACCCTATGACCCGCCACACTAACCGGACTTTGAGACCTGCCAAGCACTTCATGAAACCTGACACACTTGCAATGTATATCAAAAACTAGGTCATGTCGGATAGTTTCATGAAACCCGACACAAAGGTGGAACTCAAGTGATGTTGAACACTTCACAGAACCCGATACAAGTGGAAGTCGAATGATGTTGAACACTCTATGAAACCTGACACAAGTGGAAGTTGGAAGATGTTGACACTTGGAGAAATCTAACACAAGTGGAAGTTGGAAGATGTCGGACACCCTGTAAAACCCAAAACAAAGGTGTCGGGTTTCTGGGATGTCAGAACATGTAAAATTTCCACCAAGCTTGTAAGTTAGATTTTAGATTCTTCTCAACAATATAAAGAGTATATCCCATGGGAAAAATAAGAAAACACCCAGGATGAAATTTAAACAAGAGGTTTCATGGGAATACAACAAAAATGAAGAAAACAACCCAAAACCCTAAACCTAGAGGAAAGAAAAAGAAAAGAGGAAAAACACCAAATGAACACTTCAAAATCAATCCCAAAGACCCAAAATGATAAGAAGAGAAAAATACCTTCAATAAATTTGAAAAATGGTCAAAGATGGATCATGAAATCGATCAAGAGGTTTAGTCGGGTTTGGAGGTCGAAGGAGCATGTATGAAAAATCCACATAGTGAAAATATGCTAGGTAAAAATGACGTGTAAAATTGAACTATTTATAAATCCCTAGCATTTATTACACCTCCTCCGACACGTGTGCCAACTAACAGAAAACTCGACATTAATGCCATGTCATCATGCTTAGCACGTCTGAAAACCCGATACAAAGGTTTTCTTATCAAATCAGGTTTTGGGAACCAACTGACATGAAGCATGCAAAAGACATGTTTGGATGTTATCAAGTTCTAAAACCCGATACAAAGGAAAGGTTTGGGTTTTGGTTTTGGGAAACAAGAAACATGAAGCATGCTTTTTGAAAGGTATGTTCGATGCTCCTGAGTTCCGAAAACCCGATACACTGGAATGTAATCGGGTTTCGAGTTTCGGAAGACAATTGACATGAAGCATGTAAAAGACATGTTTCCATGCGATGGAAACCGAAAACCTGAAGATCTCCTTCAAAGGGAATTTTTAGGAGATTTTGTCAAAAATTTCTATGGTTATCTCAATTTTAGCTGAAATCACTAAAAACGAGATAACAATTGGCTCCAGTTGGGGAATTTCTTTGAAACATCAAAGGAAGAGAACTCATATATCAAAAATATTTATCCATTGGGCTATGAAGTCTGAAGAAGAAAACTAAAAACAAAGAAAGAAAGAAAAAAGAAAGCAGACACATAACAGAAAATAAATTATGATACAATGCAAGAGAGCATCTTGCATTACTGGTGGAACATCTTCAAATGTTGGCCATTAAAAGGTAGGGGAGAAAATCTCCATCAAGGTATGATAGACAAAATCTATTTTCACCATTCAACTGATGGATTTTGAAAGGACCTTTCCATAAGGAGTCAAACTTGCCATGCATCCCTTTCTGCTCTCTTCTCTTGTCCTAGAGAAGTACTAGATCTTCAACCTGAAATCACGTTGCTTTGATTTCTTGTCAAATATCCTTTTGAATTTTTCTCTGATGGTCTACAATGTGATCCACCACCTTGCTCCATTCTTCTTCTAACCTGGCTAGGTACATTATCCTTTCTCAATAGAACTTTGAAAGGTTTCATCTTCAATTGCTTTGGCCAATCGTAAGGCTGAAAATTCTACAAGAGATAGGTATCTCAGCATCAATTCCATATAGTACCTAGAATGGGGACATTCCAATAGCTCATTTAGGAGTAATCTGATCTACCCACAATGCATCATATAATGCTTTGTGCCATGTCCTCTGATTCTCATCGACCAATTTTCTGATTATGGTCACCAGGTTTTTGTTGCTTGATTCAGCCTGACCATTGCCTTATGGGTAATAATCAGATGAATGAGCCAATGTGATCCCAAATCCATAAAAAATTCTATCAACTCATGAGATGAGAAATTGGAAGTGTTTTCAGCAATGATCTTGTGAGGCACACCGAATCTAACAATTATATTCTCCTTGAGAAAGTTACACATAGCTTCGGAGGTTACTTGTTTGATTGGAGCAGCTTCCACCCACTTGGTGAGATAGTCTATGGTGGTGAGCACATAATTATGACTGGCACTAGAGGTAGGGTTCAACACTCCAATGAAATCAATTCCCCATTGGTGAAAAGGTTCTTCAATCACCACAGGCTTCAAGGGAAGAGCTGCCAGCTTAGGACGACCAATGAAATGTTGACAAGCTTCACACTTGGCCACCCATTCAGCTGAATCTCGAAAGAGAGTAGGCCAATAGTACCTAGCCCATAAGATCTTGTAAGCCATTATGGAAGAAGAGAA
This sequence comes from Taxus wallichiana var. yunnanensis, assembly GCA_018340775.1. Taxonomy (NCBI): domain Eukaryota; kingdom Viridiplantae; phylum Streptophyta; class Pinopsida; order Cupressales; family Taxaceae; genus Taxus; species Taxus wallichiana. The sequence continues at coordinate 123,723,238 of CM031241.1, read as the reverse complement.
ATTTCCTCCGCATGCTAGATTGTGGAAGGACTCTAGCAACCTTACCTATTGAGACTTATCAACACAGTGCAAGAATACACCATCGATACCTTTCTTGTATATACCATTGTCCCACAGAATGTATCTTGTAGACCTGAGTTTAACTATCCTCTTTTATTTTTGGCTTAAATATGGGGAACTCACCATAGGTTAAAAAGAAAGCAATATCTACATACCATTCATCAGTCATGCTTACGAAAAGCACTTTGGGAAATTCTAAAGAAGTACCTTTAGTTTCTTCGCATTCTATCTCAACATTATTTTCTATGATCAATTGGCAGCCTCTTCCTCACACCAACTTGGTAGGTCTGATGTCCAAGTCATACTCTGGACTTTGCTATCTAGTTACCCCATTGACTACCCAACTCTTGTTGGGTTAGAATGGATTTAACTATGGTATCAGGAACTAGAACGAGAGTGTGGGAACTCAAGACATAATACCTAAAATGTTTCACCACTCTCACCACCACATAAGCATGATTTTCAATCTGTGACATCTTCAATTCATGTTCCTTTAGTGGGTCAGCTCATGAAAGCAATGGGAGCTTCAATTCCTTCTTCATTTTCCTGCATTAGGATGGCTGATACTATATGTGTGGAAGCGTAGCTATACATGATGAAATCTTTCTTGAAGTCTAGGCATACTAGAATAGGGCGTGAGTAATTTCCCATTTGACTTCTTCAAAAGAAAGCTTCCCTTTAGTGCTCCATGAAATGGAGTCTTACCTTTCATCATCCCAAGGATATCCTTGGTTTTATCAGCAAAGTCAAGTACAAATCTTCTTAGGAAATTGACTTTCCCGAAAAGGAGTGCACCCTAGTTTTTTGTGGGTAGGGTAAGGCTTTGGATGGCCTTCACCCTCTCTGGATCGATCTTGGTTCCTTCTTTAGTCACAATATGACCCAACAACTTTCCTTCTGTCACTCGAACATGGAATTTTTAGGATTTAATGAAATCCCATGATGCCTGCACCTTAAGAGTACCTACTCTAGGTGATCATAATGATCACTTCACTTTTTAGAGAAGACCATCAAGTCATCCAAATACACAACTATGACCTTCCCATTAAATATCTGAAAGCTAAGTCCATAGCCCTTTGAAACATGGCTCCAGTGTTAATCAAACCAAAAGGCATTCTCCTGTAAGAAAAGGTTCCCCATGGAGTGGTGAATGTTGTTTTATGTTGATCTTCAAGCAGCTACCTCAACCTGATTATACCCAAAAATCCATCAAGCATGGATAACATTTCTGATCTAGTGACAGTCTATAATACCTGGTCCATGATGGGCAATGGATAATTGTCTTTCAATGAAGACTGGTTGAGGTTCCGAAAGTCAACACAAATCTAGATTTCACCATTCTTCTTTCTGACAGGGACAATGTTCGCAACCCAGGTGGAATGATGGATTGGAAAGATAATCCTTGCGTCTAACATCTTCTGAATTTCTGCAAGAATAGTCCTGAGATCTTTGGGTTGTAATGCCTCTGCTTCTACCTGTAGGGTTTAACCTCAGGCTTTAAAGGAATGCTATGTTGCACATCCTTGGGCTTGAAAGACTTTAGATCCACATATGACCATGCTAGGACATCCATATATCTCTTCAAGAGTGAAGAGAATCTTTCTTTTTCCTCTAGAGAACAAAATTTACCGATGTTTACCATTCGTTGGTTGATCGAAGAGCCCAGGTTAACTTGATCTACCTCTGATGAGGAAGCACCTTTAGCTTTCCTTTTATCCTGAATGAAATGGTCATGCTTTTCAAACAGACCTTCCAGAGAAACTAATCCCTTTAGAATCTTATTGCCTTTGAGCTAGATGAATTCACCATCAATTTCTTGATATGAATTAGAGATGACTCACAAAAAGCTGATTCGATCCTTCAAAATAAAGCTCACTAAAATTTATAGCTTTCTAAGAAAAGACAATACCTATTGATCATCATTAAACACTTGCCAATGTGTTGAGTTATCTAGAATGCTTGGATGATACACAATCTCAATGGTATACGTGTCTTGTTTGAACTATGGGTGGGGGAGAAGAAGAGATGCAGAAACAACTAAGGAATCAGACTTTATCATTATAATCTCTTAAGACTGCCTTAATGGAAAAAGCATCAAAGCATTCTATGTTGTCCCAAACCTTGTTTCTGTAATGTCTTAAGTGATCATTTTTACCTGATAAATCCCCCTTACTTGATTCACAATCAACTGCCACATCTCCCTATAATTTTTGAGATTTAAGATTCCTTTTTGTCTGCCATTTCTAATCCTAATAACAAAGCTTCATACATAAAATGTTGTTAGTATTATCAAACGGTGCAACTTGAAAGCAAAGGAAAGATCTCAAATATGGAGATATAAGAAGGCAAAGTCACACTAGAACCAAGAGTTGACTTTCCCATCAAAACTCATAAAGATTCTCAAGGTCAAAACAACGTTAGGATCTTCTTCTTTGATTTCTATGGAGGGCACCTTAGATGTCATGAAATAATTACCCAACAATACATCTTGGAAAGATAATTTGAGCCTTAGGATCATCGATTTAGAAAACATATTTTTCGCTTTGAGGGGAAGATACATCCACAAACTGTACTAGAATTTTAGCTTTGGTCCAATCCATGTTGATTTCTCCTCCAAACATCTTTACAAGAAAACCTCTTCACCCTAAAGAAGTCCATAAGTAGTGGGATGCAACACAACTCAAGAAAGTCATTTTACTCTCTTTCAAAAACTCTCAAATGCAAATTATGCATCACTTGATTTGGCCAAAAAATGGGACTTGAAAAGAGAAGGAAAAATGGAGTAAACCACCGATAAGATTTAGTCAATGTGAGTCCAAGAGGCATTAAATTACTTTGGAATGGCATACATTACTTAGAGGCTCCCATACTATCCAATTGTTGAGCAAAACCGTTTTAAGAAAGAATGACAAATGCCTCTTAATGCACTGAAAGAGTACAAATAGAGGTCATATTACTCTAAGGTAAACGAATGGGGCTAGGAAAATTTCTTTTAAAGATGGAGGAATCAATCAACTTCTAATGAATCAAGTTTCTCATTTTTCTTGCATCGGGATGGAACTCGGAACCACAATTCCAACATTTGGATTTTGTGATTTTGTTGAGAAATGTCAAAAAAAAGGAATGGATGAAAAGGGGGCAGTTACATTGGTCGAGGCGAGTTGCATTTTTCTCGTCATTGAGGAGGAAGAATGAGCATTTGGGGAAGGTGAAATGTTTCCTTAATTTAAATATATCTCCTTTCATTAAAGATAAGAAATCCTTTTGTGGCATAACGTAGAGCTTGTTAGAATTTAGTCCAATTTTGTGAAAATCGGAGCTTTTGGGGTCAAAAGTTATGGCCATTTGAAGTTAGCCAAATGACCAAACGCTGACTTTTCTCCTCTTGTCTTCCTCCATTTCAGATTTTACCCAATCCCACGTGTCCCTTTGTTCCAAATGTCCCAAAAGACTCATTAGACATATCCCACGGAAATTTTCAAAAGCTTCGAATTTGATCCCAACCTGTGGGATTCTTCATCTTCCTCAACTACTTAAATTTTCATGATTTTTTTAAGAGGAGCCAATACCGAGAGGTGGGAGCAACAATTACCTTTCCCTATCTCTTGCTGGGAGTGCTATTAGCATTGGAAGTTAAAAAAATATGAGGGGAATATCCCGATAAAAATGAATTTTTCCTGAGACTTTAATTCTTTAAATGAAAAAGAAGTCATTGGCCATCTTATAATCAAGGAATTACCTGAGGGGTGAATCTTTTGGATAACAAGTGGGGAGAAGAAGAGTCAAATTGTCTATGATTTTAAGGAATCAATCTTTATCATTATAATTCTTAATACTACCTTAATGGAAAAAGCATCAAAGAATTCTATGTTGTCCCTTGTTTTAATGTCTTTGATGAACCACGACTTAGGTGATCATTTGATTTTAAGATAAATCCCCTTACTTGATTCAAAATCAATCGGCATCTTTCAAAGAACTTTGAAATCAGATTGTCTTGACATTTCTAATCCTAATAACAAAGCTTCATATTCATTTGTGTTGTTAGTATTATCAAATGTATTCCCAACTTGAAAGCAAAATGGGAAATATCTCAAAATCTAGAGATATAAGAACCATGCGAATAAAACACTTCATGAGCAAAGTGGTAGTTGAACAACTCCATTGAATTCAAGGGTCCAAACATGTGTGACATTAGGATATTCTTCTTTAGACTTTCTTACATGAGGGCACCTCGGATGTCAAGAAATAATTACCCAAGCCTACATCTTCAAAGAGAAATTTGAGCCTTAGGATCATTCATGATTTAGTAATCCGGTATCTTTGTGCTTGGGGTGAAGGACACGAGGAAATCCATTTTATGGAATTTTAGATTTGGTCCAAACATTTTATTTCATCCTTTGAAACATCTTACCTCTTCCCAAGAAGAATCCCATATTGGATTAGGTTTTGAGATCATGATATCAACAACTAGGATAGTCATTTTTACTCTCTTTGCTGAATTGGAAAAAATGCAAAAATGAAAAATAGTGATCCTTGATTTGGCCAAAAGGGGACTTGTTTATTTTTCGTTTCCATGGAGTAACACCAACCATAAGATTTAGTTAGTGTGAGTCCAAGGGAATGAGTTATTTTGTGGGAATTACGTTATCGGAGGCTCCTGAGTCAATTATGCAATTATTGAGTTTAAAACCATTTATAAGTAAAGACAAAAATAAAATGGTTCAATCTTTCCCAAAGAAGTTGAGAGGTCATATTACTAAAGGATAAGGTAAAGATGAGGGGGCTAGGAAAAATGCCTTTTGAAGATGGAGGAATAAAAACCTTGATTAATAATGAATTTGGAAAGTTTCTCAAATTATTGCCAAGGGTTGGATGAAGGTATTTGGCTTTCCGACATTTGGATTTTGGTTTTCTTTGCATGATTAATGATGTTGAATGTGGTATATGAAGGAATGATGGAGGGATCAATTCTAGTTACATTGGTTTCTTTTGAGGTACTAGCCTGGAAATCAAGAGAAAGAGAGTGGAAGGTGAAGTTATCTTTTTGTTATCTCCTTTTGATTTTGAGCGTGGTGAGATGGGAGATCCTCTTTTAGCCATAACTACGGGATCTTCCTTACTTTTATCCTTGATGGCCATTTTTCAACCAGCTTTCTTAGGGTTTGAGATTGGAGATAAAGTGAAGACTGCAAAATGCCCAAGTCCATCATGCTCATCTTCATATTCCTTAGTACTTTAAGTACCCAATGCTTGGTTGGAGTTTTTAATCCAGTGAATCATCAAAAGACTGGTCATCAACATATCCATCGAAGTATTCAAGGCTACCCAATGGAGATTTTGAATCTTAAAGTTATGACTTAAATATTTTCCAGAACTCAGAAACTTATGAGTTGTTCATAGCTAGAAGAGGAGCTTCGCTATGGAACCACATTGGTAATTAGCAAGCAATCAAATCTTGTCCCCGATTTATATCTCTTATGGGAGTGCCATTGGCATTGTTGAAATTCCATCTAGGAATATCTCGATAAGGAACATTGGCCACTTGTTGAGACATTTATTTCTTTAAGGTGATCAAATCATTGGCCATCCTTTGTATCATAGGATCAGTAGTACTCTGAGAAGAACTCTAATTTTTAGGCTTAGATGACTCTTTTGATCTTTTTGCCGAATAAGATCATCTTCTATTTCAGTGGCTATAGCTTGAGCGGTGGCCAAATCGGGAATAAAATATCTTCTCAACAAGAAGCTCACATCAAGAGGTTGAGCATTGATGAAGAAACACTTTTGATTTTCAAGAGTAGGAACAGCTAGGTCTGGAATCTTGTAGATCAGCTTGTTGAATTTGGCTATGAAGTCCCGCATGGGTTCGTAAGACTCCTTCTTCATGTGTGTAAGTTGTGCTAACAAGGCGTGAGAATCTTCAACTGGTTTGAACCTTGCTTCAAATATGGATCTCATGGTAGCCCAGTTGGTAATGCATGCATTTGGGAGATGGTAAAACCATTTTAGTACTACACCATGCAATGTTTCAATGAAGAGTCGAATAAAGACATATTCATGAGCAACCCAAGAATGCCACATGCAACAAAGAATGAAGCGATGTGTTCATCAGGATGTTATTTTCCATCACTGTTGAACTTAGGAATATTCTTACGTGATCCATGAGGTAGGTCATGCAATGGTGGAGTAAGGGAAAGAGGACCAATAGCCGCACCCCAAGGCACATGTTGTGCTGTCATTCTTCTAAATGAAGTGTGTATAGGAATCTAAATATCTGAAAAGAATAATGCATGAAAAGTTGCAAAAACTTCTTGTTCTTGAGGAATCCAAGTTCTTTGGATGGGAAAAGAACTTCTTGCTCGGCTAGATGCAACATTGTTGGGTGAAAGCCTGAAATTATGTTATTGAAGCAAATCAAAGAAATGGATCAATTTCACCCTAGGCTCGGCTTGAATGAGTGAAGATCTTTCTAGCTAGCTTGAACTGGAAAATATATCTGTTGAAAATAAGGCAAATATGGAGTCACCAGACACCAAATAGGATAAGCTTAGTCTTATCAATCCGTATTCCCAACAGAGTCACCAAAAACTGTTGGTTGGATATTTTGTCAAACCAAAATATGAGGTTCAACCACAGTACATGGGATTAAATCCCTCCTCAAAGATAGGTGAGGCTACCTATTTATTACTAATCTAAAACACAATAGAAATAATATATATAGTATTCACACTAATCTAACCATTGGGGTTGGGATAGAATCCCAAAATCCATATCCACACTAGGTGAAGATGTTGTTGTTTTTATAAATGGAATGGGTTGGAAAGGAAATTATTATTATGGAAGAAACACAATGGAAAGGAAATGAGAGGAATGTATTTTCTTTTGAGTAAACACAGAGCACGAAATAATCATACGAGCTTTAGATAACAAATGTAATGTAATGTTTGAAACAATTAAAATAATTGAGAATGCTAAACAAAGAATAGCTTAAGATCCTGAACATAAGAACAATATCTTAAGAGAGATGAATCTCACAACACAAAGTTTGTAAAAATAGCATCGGTTTCTATTCCTCAAATGATTAAAAGAAAACACAAAGTTTTTCTTCTTCACAATAGTTCTCAATATTCCAAAAATCTCAACCCTTTAAAACACACAAGCATCCCTTATTTATAATAAAAGGAGTTGAGAGAAAATAGGATAAATCCTAGAAAATAGTCCTTTTAATGAGAGTCCTATTTTGCTTGACTCTCACGTAGGAGACCAAGTCAAAATTTTCTTCTACATGATGAAACGAAAATGAAAAAGACATGTCGATTTCAGGATTGAAATGACATGAAACATTATGCCTATTCTATTTCATCATTTTTTCTTCCTCCAACAAATCTGCTTGTCCCGAAATTCTTGGAACTTTCAAATTATGCCTACATCTCATCTTCATCAGGCACGGTGGAATGGTCACTCAGGACTTCACATGTTTCCTGAGTATCACTCACGTTAGCATGAAGTTTCTTATTGAGTTTCCTTAGTGTTTCCAAAGAATTTTTAATCTTCAAGAACCTATCAATGATTTCCATGGCTAAATCCATAAGTTGGTTCATGCTGAATTGATTCTTGGATCTACTTGTAAAGATCATCAATGGGTAGAATACTCAAGCTTTCATTCAACACTTTAGCAGATCTTGATTAGCTCTTCTTCTATGTCATTTGTGCCATCAACCAATTGATCTCTTGATTCCCTCAATTTTCTGCAAGCTTCATTGAGAATCTTTATTCTGAATCTAATGGCTTTGGTTAGTTGAAAATGCTTGTCCCCATGTGGAATGATGCCTTCTTTGATCAAGACATGTGGGATGGAAACTTGTTTTAGCGTATTGAGAGCTTCAAAAGTTAACTCTAGGTTCTTGACTTCTACTGAAAATTCATCATCCATTTTCTCTCCATCCTTCTTTATATCCTCCAAGGATTTGTAGACTTCCATGGTGTCATCAATGACCTCTTTTCCTTACAGGAGTAGCCTCTGGATCCATTCATCGACCATTCTCCCCTTCTCATTAATCTTCTCAATCATGGGTACCGATGAGAAATCGAACCTGATAGGAGTAGAGGATGATGGTGTTGACTTAGGAGGCTTTGAGAGCTTGAGTAGTACTTCTTTTAGCTATGCTCTACTTTCTCTTTTAGCTCATCTCTTTTCCTTTGTTTCCTTTCAGCTTTTGGCACAACACATTCATGGCATCTTGTGCATCTGTTGTGCTCCCTCCATTGTCACTTTTCCTAGATCAACCCTTGTGATCTGATAATCGGTGACCATTATATCATCCTTGGTTTTTTTCAGCCATGAGTGGAAATTTTCGCAAACTTATGCCCTGAGGCATCCACTGAAATCCTTGAAACTGTTTTGGGTTTCTTGGAAGACTTGGTAGGAGTGACCTTGAGGGAACTGAAATCAAAGGCTAGTAGGGGAACTACCACCTTCCTCTTCCTTGGGGTTTGATCTATTAACCATTGAGGCATATTGGAAGAAGTTTCTCCCATCGTAGGTGTTACGGTCACATATTTAGGTGGAGGAAGGTTTGCTTGTGGAGTGGTGGTCACTGTGAGTGTAGTGTCATGGAAATGGACTTAGGGAATGAAGGCACAGAAGGAGGAGGCATATCCATGGTTAACTTGGGTCCAAGTGGGGAGAGGTGAGAGGCCGAGAAGATGTTGGCCATGGCTGAGGAACTTGGTGAAGAAACCTGAAGCAAAGGAGGTTGAATGGGGGGAGGTAATGATTCTGAAATTAGAGCTTGAGAGATAAGAGGAAGACTTACCTCTGATGAACTATCAACCAAAAGGGGAATGAAAGGTTGACCAACCTCTTCTCTGAAGGAATATTTCCTAGTTCTGGTGGTGGAGGTGAATCAAGAACCTCAACCATTTGTGGGAGAGTGGCCACTGATGTGTTCACTTGCTCTTCTCCCTTTCTTGAAAAACTTAACCTTTATTGGTCTCTTGGAAGGGTTCTTATCCTTTTCCTTTTTTCCCTTGGAGGGTCCCACTTCCAAAGTAGCTAGCTTTGAAAAATCCCTTCTTTATAACTCATTCCCAAGAAATGAGCCACGCCTTAGTATGGGAAAGAATTTGAGTAGCTCTTCCTGTGATAGAAGCTTTCTCAACAATGGACCAATCAATGGCTGGGAATACATATTGGTCTTCATTCAACCCATCATACGAGGTGTCAAGGACACTTTCATTGTCCATGGTGCCTTTGGGATGTCAGATAGATCTAACATCTGAATCTCTTCAAGTGTTAACCTGTTATTGTCCTTTCTTCGGATGGCAACTTCATCCCGAAGATCAACCCAAATGTCTTCTATTGGGCACATGTAGATATAAGGTCCCATATGACTTAAGGAATCCTCGGAAATCAAACCCATCTCTGTGCTTCATGTGATTTTTCAACTTGTCCTATAGCTCATGCACCACATTCTTGGCTTTAACCACTATTGAGCACGTGTACCTTCCGATGGAAATAGGGAAGGAGATGGCGGCCTTGTGCTTACTCTGTTGGAATTTGTGAAAATCCAACAATTGTCTAACCAACTCCATTAGGATCAGCTTATCACCTGGGAACCTAGGAAAATGGAAAGGATCACCCAGGTACATGACCACCCGAAGGTATGTGAACTTCTTGAATTGTAAGAAGATACAACCCCATTTCGATACTTCGGCCCATGCTTCATCAGAGACTCTTCTTTTCCTTAGATCAGGGTTCATCCTACAGATATTTTCATAAAAGAAGGCATCATTCACTCTTTTGAATTGATCCTCGGAACCCTTCATTGTCAGCTGAGGGAAGTACCGATATATGTGTTTATTTCCCTATTTCCCTTTGCATCCAACCCTAGATAATTTCTCATGCCGGCTGCTGACATAGGTGACATATGATGACATATAAAACTTTCTAGTAGACAAGACTATCTTCATCTGGGAATCAATCTCATCACTTATAAGACTACTCCAATTGATCCCTTGTTCATTCTTCTTCATAATGACCATGAATTGATACATCCACCCTTGGAAGTCTCTTGACTCTGGGAGTCCAAATACTGACTCAACAAGGTGATAATATCACTGATTTCAAGGATGAAATCACTCTGGGGACAAACTTGGGAAACCTAGAGATGGTTGGCTTGGCCTTGATCAAGAAATTTTTATTCACATGCTTGATGCAGTCTTCTTGATCTTTGTCCCAAGCTTTTTACTAACTTAAGATCTACATCAACATATTCCTCAAAGTTGGGAAATCTTAAGAGGTCATCAAAGTAACCCCCATCCAACTTCACTATGATTTCTCCTGCTTGATTTCTCACTGAGTGGGAATCTGAGTCATAATTGGAAGCACAGGCCAGAATGAACTTGGGGCATTGAGCAGACATTGGGAATCCTACTACAAGAGGGAGGCCACTACTGGTTATTGACTTCATCTAGGGATTCTGAGAAGAATCCTTGGTTCTATTCCAAAAGTCTTCCATGTCTATGTTACCAAGCTCCGTGTCCCGATATCGTAATTACAATCTATGTAGGAAGGGGACTCCATCTTCTAGTACTTGTACTTCATCTTTCCTAATCTATCTAACTTATCCTTAGATTGTCCAGGATCTAACATGAGAAGTCCTGAAGGAAGAATGCTTAGATGACTTCTAGTTGAACAATCGGGCTTGAAAGCTTGCTGAGAAACCCTACAGACCCACCACACTAACCGGACTTTGAGACCTGCCAAGCACTTTGTGAAACCCGACACACTGCTAAGTGTATATCGAAAACTAGGTCGTGTCGGACACTTTGTGAAACCCGACACAAAGGCGGAACTCAGGTGATGTTAAGAACTTCGTAAAACCCAATACAAGTGGAAGTCGAATGATGTTGAACACTCTGCGAAACCCGACACAATAAAGTTGGAAGATGTTGAACTTGGAGAAACTGATATGTGTGGAAGCAAAATGATGTCGAGACACTATAAAACCTAAAACAAGGTCGGGTTTTGGGATGTCAGAACATGTAAAATTTCCACCAAGCTTGTAAGTTAGATTTTAGATTCTTCTCAACAATCTAAAGAGTATATCCCATGGGAAAAATAAGAAAACACCTAGGATGAAATTTAAACAAGAGGTTTCATGGGAATACAATAGTAAATGAAGAAAACAACCCAAAACCCTAAACCTAGAGGGAAGAAAAAGAGAAGAGGGAAAAATGCCAAATGAACACTTCAAAAACAACCCCAAAGACCCCAAAATGATAAGAAGAGAAAAATACCTTCAATAAATTTGAAAAATGGTGAAGACGGATCATGAAATCAATCAAGAGGTTTAGTCGGGTTTGGAGGTTGAAGGAGCATGTACGAAAAATCCATGCAATGAAAATATGCCGGTAAAAATGACATGTAAAATTGAACTATTTATAAATCCCTAGCATTAATTACACCTCCTCCTGACACATGTGCCAACTAATAGACAACTTGACATTAATGCCATGTCATCATGCTTAGCACGTCTGAAAAACCCAATACAAAGGTTTTCTTATCAAATTAGGTTTTGGGAACCAATCGACATGAAGCATGAAAAAGAAATGTTTGGATGTTATCAAGTTCAAAACCTGATACAAAGGAAAGGTTTGGGTTTCAGGTTTTAGGAAACAAGCAACATGAAGCATGCTTTTTGAAAGGTATGTTCTAATGCTCTTGAGTTCAAAACCCGATACACTGGAATGTAATCGGGTTTAGGTTTCGGAAGACAATTGACATGAAGCATGTAAAAGACATGTTTCCATGCGATGGAAACCGAAAACCCAAAGATCTCCTTCAAAGGGCATTTTTAGGAGATTTTGTCAAAAAAATTTCTATGGTTATCTCAATTTTAGCTGAAATCACTAAAAATGAGATGACTATGGGGAGTTTTCTTGTAGGGAGGCATAAGAGTTTTTTTCTTGAGGAGGGAGTTTGGGTTGGGTTCCCACCTTGTATGAGGAATGCTTGCATTTCTTCTTGTTTCTTATTTGAGGGAGGCATAAGAGTATATGGAGGTATAAGGGGTACTTGAGGGAGGCATAAGAGTTGGTAGGGGATTTAAGATATGCATTGGAGGCTTTTAGGTGGGCACCCATTCCCATTGGGAGGCATAAGTGGCCTCCCCATAGGTCTTGCTCTTTTGGTTTTCTTGATAAGCCTTGTATTATTATTATTTTGTTGTTCCTTTTCTTGTGTTATTGTTGTGTTTGAATGTGAATGGAATGGATGTGAAAATATGTTTGTTAAGTATTGTGGAAGCTTGTTGTTTCCATGTGTTGAAATCATCTCCCATTGTAATGTGGTTGGGGCTCGGGGGCCAATGAAGAGGATGGCTTCTCGTCTCCATTGGATATCTTGGTTGGGTGGAGAGCGTTGCCTCTCCTCCTATTTTTTGATGGAGTTGTGGAGCTTTGAGTTTTGTTGGAGACCTTGTGAAACTTTCCTTGTGTTATTTCCCACTTAGAGTGGAAGAACTTGTAATAATGTATTCCATTCTTTTATTTATATTTTGTATGATTTCCCACATCAAGTGGAGAACATTGTATTGATCTTGTGAAGAAACAAATTGCATTTCATTGTGACTATGGAAGTGTATTATATATCGAAAGAAAGAAGAAAGAATTGTGTGAATTAGTTGTGAAATGGAAAAGAAAGTTTACTTTCATTATGAAGTTGTTTTTTATTGTAAATATGTAATAAGGAAAAGAAATGACCAAAATGGATATATTGTGTAAAAGTTTAGTTGGAAGTTGCATTGTGAAAATGAGAGTTTGCATTCAAATAGTTGTGATGTTGTAAATGAGAAAGAAGGAGAAATAGAAGTAGTAAGAAGTTGAACTTGTATGCAAAATAACATTGCATGGAAAATAAAGTTATTGTGGCTATTTTGAATGTATGCATATTATAGTGAAATGAAAGAGAGAACAAGTTAGATTATATTGTATTTAGAAATGTTGATTTTATAGCAAGGAAATGAAAAAGTAATGAAATAGATTTAAATTCCTTTTGCTCTTGTAATGGAAAGAAGAATCTAGTTAAACAAATGGAATTATTCTTGTAAGTAGATGAGTTTTATTAGAGTTGAAAATACTTTAAAATGAGTAGATTTAACTAAGAAATGAATAAAAGAGCAATAAATCTCAAATCTGGAACTCTAAATGAACAAAAACAAACTCAGAATGCATTTTTGAACCTTTTAGTAACTTTAAGTTTTTGTTAAAATCTCGGTATTAAGGTTCTGTTTCTCAAAAAATGATCACACCTTTATGCGAGCAAAGCGCGGTCCCATAACCTTTGCTCAAAGCTAAGGCGGCAGTCTCAAACCGCTGCTCGGTAGGGTGGTGGTTCATGGTTTTCACCGGGTAGGGCAGCGGTTGCGGGACCGCCGATCTGCTCTAGGCGGCGGTTCTATCACTTATGACAAAACTCCGTGAGATCCACGCCGTGCGAGAAATTTATCTAGTTTACACAAAATTTCTAAGTTGCAAAAGTTAACCTATAATTACTAGCAAGTAAAACAATGAGTAATCCTATGGATTGAACAATAAAACATATAATGGTGGATCTAAAACTAGTCTTTTTCATTTATAACAATGGGGTAGGGTTTGCCCCAAATTTAAAACCCAATACACAAATAACTTGAAATAAAAACTAGATTGGTGGAGGAAATCCCTCCCAATCCTTGAATGAAATAGATTACATAAATAAAACTAAAACTAAACTAAGCCTAGACTAAATCTCCATGTAGAATCCTCCATGGTTATTCCTCTTGTGCTTTCATGGCTTCCTCCTCTTCTAACCTGCAAATTTAACAAAAAGGAAATAGACCAAATGAGAAAAATAGAATGAAGAAATGTTTTAATAGAATTTCATAAGGATTTTAGGGCTAAGTTTGGAACCCTAGGATCTAGTAGCCAAGATGGATTTGATCTAAGGGTGGAGGATTGACCCTACTTTTATTAGGTAGAAGTGTAATTTAAATGTTTTATTTAAAATCCTTAAGGGTATGTGTAGATGGGTGAGTGGGGCCATTTAATTGTCTAGGGGTGTAATATCCTTATTGAACCTTAGTATGTTGTAGGAAATTAATTAAAGGACTTTTAAACTATTAGGATAATGAAACTAGGAAATTAAACATGAGGTTAACCTTATTCAAGATTGAAAATTATTTTAAGAGAAGAGAACATCTAATTATGTAAATTAATCCTTGTTACCCTCCTTTTGAATAATTGATTTTGGACCTTGGAGATAAATTTAAAAATGAGTTAACCTTTTAACTAGACCTCGTTCTTCAATCATAAAGTTGAGTCTAGTAGTGTAAGTTAAGTTAATGAACCCTAAAGGTTAAGCATCCTTGTAACTTAAAAAAAAAAAATTTAGTCACAATTTTCGGGTTAAGTGTTGGGATGTAGCGTGTTCCTAGGACGTCATTTTTGTGGGCGTTACACTTTCCTCCCATTATACCAAGTCTCATACAAGAGATAAGGAATGGAATAAAAAGCTAATTTATGCAACCACTAATTTTCATCACACCATTATAGGAGAGAGATAACAATCTTTTCCGATTTTTTTAACATAATTCCCACATGGCCCCTTCTTTCCAGATTTAGAGCGTAAAAAGAATAATATGACAACCATATTGCAGATTCATTTAACATAATACCAACATGACCTCATTTCCAAATTTGGATTTTAAAGGGAAACATATAACAAATATAATTCTAAATTTATTTAACAAAATTCCAACATGGTGTTTTTCTCACTCTTGAAGTTTTAAGAGAAAGCGATAAAAAATTACATTTCAAATTTATTTAACATAAATAATCATGATCTCTTTTTCTAGATTTGAAATTCAAAGAGAAATGAAAATAGATATATTCCTATTTTTTGTTTCACACAGTTCCACATGGCATTCTTCCCGCATTGAAGTTTTCAGAAAAAATAATAAAAACCATATTAAAGATTTATTTAACATAAATATGTAAGATCTCTTTTTCCAAACTTGAAATTCAAAGAGAAATAAATAAATAAATATATTCCAGTTTTAGTTTTACATAATGCCCATATGGCCTTTTTCCCACACTTGAAGTTTTAAGAGAAAATAATAAAAACTACGTTTCAAATTTATTTAACATAAATACACATGATCTCTTTTTCTAGACTTGAAACTCAAAGAGAAACGAAAATAGCTGTATTCCATTTTTATTTATATAACTCCAACATGCATCTTTTCCCCAAATTTGTAGTTTAAAAAGAAAAATACAACAACAATATTCCCGATTTATTTATATAATTCCAGCGGGCCTATTTTCCCCAAATTTGTAGTTCAAAAGGAAATGATAACAATTGTATTCTAAGGTTATTTAATATAATGTTAGCATGGTCCTTTTCTATATTCAAAGTTTGTAGAAGAGAGATAGAGATTTTTTAAAAACATAGTACAACACAGTCGAATAGAGATAGGAAAATAAGAAAAAACCACATATACCCAAATGGGTAAAATACCCAAAATAAAATCAAGAACTAATGATAAAATGGAAAAATTTGGTAGTAAATATCATTGTACACACGTATGCATATAGTGGTATGAATGGGATGCACATTTCTTCATCCCTTTAACCCAAAAATAGAATCAAATAAATAGTTTTATTTCGTGTATGATAATCAAGAAAGAAAGAAACATTTCTCATTTATTATTAAGCACTGCATAGTGAAAAGAAAAGGAAAGACATGTCTAGAAATTAGTAAAGGTAGCCGTGACTGTAAATTTCATTCCAACTAGAAAAAATGCGTCCACAAGTAGATATTTACCCTTTTTTTACTCAAATCCTGCCCCAACTAGGGATTTTAAAATAAATTTCCAAACTCTCAAAGAAAAAAATGCTTGCATATAGGAATACACCATGTCTTTGTGAGTGGTTGGACCATCTCCACTTAGCCTTCCACTACTATCGAGTTCAAGCACAAGTGCCTTCTTCCGGAGGCTATGGTTTTAACTTGCCCTTCCACTCACATTCCTCAAAATGAAACAAAATAATGCCACAAGCCAAATCTATTTAAAAAAATGGATTCTAAACTTTAATAAATCCCTTTCTATATGTTGGTTGGGTCCATGACCCATGCTTCTATTGGAGGCGTTAAAACTTAAACAAAAATATCATTGTATAATCCAAGTTAAACCATCATGTAATCAAAACATTAATAATATTTTCCAATTAATCCGCTTCAAAATTTGTTCATCCAAATAAAAATATTTCATAATTTCCTTTTAATCGATCAAATCCACTTTTAAGCCTTGTAACAAAAAGGGAGTCAAATATGTAATAATCAAACAATAATAACCTTTTTACTAAATGCCCTCAATTTTACCTAGCAATCATGTCACCAATGCTCAAGTCCCACATTCACCCAATCAAAGATAAATATTTTAATAACCACCCAATACTATTATTTAATTATTATTGTAGAAATGACCAAGGGTAAAAAAGAAATATTATTCCAAACAAAAATGATGGTCCCAATCACTGAAACCAAGCCAAAGGAATACAATCATAATTTCTAAGACATTCTTTCTTATGCCAAGTATCAATGACCAACCCTATTGGTAAGTCAATAACCACAACAATTTCCATTATAATGTTACCTAGGAAATCGATCAACACTATTACTTTGATGCCCAGATAAATTACTAAATAATATGCCAATACAATTATAAACAAATAAACATACCATTAAAATCACACCAATGATCATACACCCATAATATACCGATGCCAATACAAATAGCCAAGTTGTTAGAGTAGGTATTTACCTTAGCTCATGTTCACCTAGGTACTTTATTTACCTTTATTGTATTTATCCTCACCCACTTATGTGTGTGGATATTTATTTTTATTTATTTAGATATTAGGGGGATATTATCTAGTTGTTAGGTATAGTTCTTTCCTTGATCTATGGTATTGACTAGTTCTTTCCTTGATCTATGGTATTGACTAGATCCTTGATGTCTAGTTCTCTCCTAAATCTATGGTCTTGACTAGTTCTTTCCTTGATTTATGGCTTGATCTACAACCTTGATTGGTTCTTAGATTGTTATTCCTTTCCTATATAAACAAGGCCCATTCTCATTGTATTTCATTGAGTTCCATAATAATATATGATATTGCTTTGCTTCATTTGTTTACGAGAGGTTTTGGTAAAGTCATTCTATAAAATTTCTTTCATCTTATTGATCGTGGTGTTTGATTAACATCTAAGTTCTTGGCTTGGTACGATCTGGTTATCGTTCCTTTTACAAGTCAAACAACCATATTAACTTTTCAAAGTTACAATAATCAACCATTCAAAAATGCTTGAAAATACAACCAACTTCCAAAATTCATGCTATCTATACAAATCAATCTAGGGTCATAATTTTAAAACCAAACTCTTTTATCTTTTATAAAAATCTAGGGTCATAACTATTATTTATCCAAAATAGATATATCAATGTCGGAAGTTTACGATACACACACATATACACATATTTATATATAATACACGTAAATATAAAATATCGACAACAAAACCATAATTCACGTCACACAAAAATTCCCATAATCAAATATATTTCTCTTAGATACGAAGCTACAACATGGTTAATGTGAATATAAAAACTACAAGGCATATTTTATAACAAGCTTCTCATAGTTAACAAAATATATAATAAACATCACGTTTTATCAACATGTAGACATAACCATAAAAATTCTCAACATACTCCAATATCAACAATACAACATAAATCTTAAGGGGATAACATCCTCATAAAATAAGGTTACAAAATTGAAATAGTCGATGCCGGTGTGAGTTATGACTCTTGGTGGTTACAAAACCTTATTAAGAAAGTCTTACAATAATATTTAATTAGTGTATTTAACAATAACACATTTACAAATCTAAGATATGTTCCTAGAAAGTTAAATCGACCATACAGGGACAACCTCAGGCTCTCAAAGTTGAAGTAAAAATGAGGAAACATGAGGGCACCACATCTCCCTTCCCTTATAAGAGCATCGTCCTTGATGCGACCAATACTAAGGTTAGCTTCAGGAAACTAAATAAGCAAGGAAAGTCAATAACCACTAATTCATTTAAGAAAAATGGATTTTTCATTTAAAATGTGATCACAAGGAAGCCAAAACATTTCATAATTTTCTCCATTTGTAAAAATTATGTGAAGATTTGTAGTTCTCTATCCATATTGCATTTAATTCAATTTTTATACTCTTGTCCAAAGTTGTTTACTTTTTAAGGTGTCTCATAAGTGTATTCACAATTTAGTAGTTTTCTTTTTTTGTATCACAACAATACCTTTAACCTAGCCATGGGAAGAAGCATGTATTCCACACAATATATAAATCATCACATATGACCTAGGTAAATATCCAAAACATGCACGCGAATAACAATCAATAAGGCATCACAAAATATGTATTCAGTACTTTTCCCATGACTCTAACAATAATTGTTCCCACACAATATCAATATAAGATCAATCACATCTGCTAACAAGAAGAAAAATCAAGCCTTAAACATCACGAAGACATAATATGACTCACATAAATAAATCATGAATAATTCTAACTCATTATGCCTCCCAAATAACTCCATATGCCTCCCAGTAGATAAATAATCATAATGCCAAATCCAAGCTGTGTCACTCACCATAGAGCCCCGTCACCTTATTTCTCCATGTCGATCACTCACTATAGAGCCCCATCTCCCTATTTCTCCATCTTTGGTTCACTCATCAAGAGCCCCATCTCTTCATTTCTCCATGATGGGTCACTCACACAATAGAGCACCACCACCTTATCTCTCCATTCAATGACACCGGGTCACCCTATAGCCCTAGGAACATAGAGCCCCATCACCTCCACCCAATTGGCATAGTAACTTTGTAGCTCAAAACCACATAGTGCCATGACCTCGTTAAAATGAATGATAAACATATCATTCCAATCTACAACAAACTCGAGATGATGATAAAACATCACACTTAATACGCCAAAAGTAACTCGCCATAATAATTTATAAAAATATTTACAAACAAATGAGCAAAACTATCATATATTATTGTGGAACTCTATGAAGTATAACGAGAAGGCGCCTTTCTTATATAGGTAAGGAAGATTAATCTAAGAACTAGTCAAGGCCATAGATCAAGCAAATAATCAAGGAAAAACTAAACAACAAAGAGGTAGTCAAGACCATAGATTTAGGAAAGAACTAGTCATCAAAGAACCAGTCAAAATCATTGATCAAGGAAAGAATTATACCCGACGGCTACATAATATCTTCCTAATATATAAATAAGATAAAATAAATATCCACATATAAGTGGGTGAGGATAAATAAAATAGAAGGTAAATAAAGTACCTAGGTGAACATGAGCTAAGGTAAACAAACCTACTCTAACACCCCCCTCAAGTGAAGCTAGGGGCTCAAAATAAAAGTTGTATATCCATATTACAAGTCCCAAAAACAAGGCTCCCGATTAGGTACTCATGTATAATATATTCACATGAAGAAATCTCAAACTAAAAGTAGGAAAGAATCTTGCTAGAAGGAAATATAAAGAAGAAGAAGGAAGATGTTCTCATGAACACCCCCAAGAACAAATGTTGAAACCCCAAACATGCCACACAACTCAAGGTAGGAGGTGATGTGAAAGGCTTTGTAAAATGTCGAAAATATGTCTTTGCTTGAGTGGGAATTTACTCCAAGAAAGAACTCCATATTGAATGTCGATTTGACGAATGAAGTGCATATGAATCTCATTTTGCTTGGTCCGCTAGTACTCAATAGGGTTTTGAGAAATGTGTTTTGCACTTTGGTTGTCACATTTACAATAATATTTAATTAGTGTATTTAACAATAACACATTTACAAATCTAAGATATGTTCCTAGAAAGTTAAATCGACCATACCGAGGACAACCTCAGGCTCTCAAAGTTGAAGTCAACAATGAGGAAACATGAGGGGCACCACATCTCACTTCCCTTATAAGAGCATCATTCTTGATGCGACCAATACTAAGGTTAGCTTCAGGAAACTAAATAAGCAAGGAAAGTCAATAACCACTAATTCATTTAAGAAAAATGGATTTTTCATTTAAAATGTGATCACAAGGAAGCGAAAACATTTCATAATTTTCTCCATTTGTAAAAATTATGTGAAGATTTGTAGTTCTCTATCCATATTGCATTTAATTCAATTTTTATACTCTTGTCCAAAGTTGTTTACTTTTTAAGGTGTCTCATAAGTGTATTCACAATTTAGTAGTTTTCTTTTCTTTGTATCACAACAATACCTTTAACCTAGCCATGGGAAGAAACATGTATTCCACACAATATATAAATCATCACATATGACCTAGGTAAATATCCAAAACATGCACGCAAATAACAATCAATAAGGCATCACAAAATATGTATTCGGTACTTTTCCCATGACTCGACAATAATTGTTCCCACACAATATCAATATAAGATCCAATCACATCTCGCTAACAAGAAGAAAAATCAAGCCTTAAACATCACAAGACATAATATGACTCACATAAATAAATCATGAATAATTCTAACTCATTATGCCTCCCAAATAACTCCATATGCCTCCCAAGTAGATAAATAATCATAATGCCAAACCAAGTCGTGTCACTCACCATAGAGCCCCGTCACCTTATTTCTCCATGTCGATCACTCACTATAGAGCCCCATCTCCCTATTTCTCCATGCTAGTTCACTCATCAAGAGCCCCATCTCTTCATTTCTCCATGATGGGTCACTCACATAGAGCACCACCACCTTATCTCTCTATTCAATGACTCCGGGTCACCCTATAGCCCTAGGAACATAGAGCCCCATCACCTCCACCCAATTGGCATAAGAACTCGTAGCTCAAAACCACATAGTGCCATGACCTCGTTCAAATGAATGATAAACATATCGTTCCAATCTACAACAAACTCGAGATGATGATAAAACATCACACTTAATACGCCAAAAGTAACTCGCCATAATAATTTATAAAAATATTTACAAACAAATGAGCAAAAATATCATATATTATTGTGGAACTCTATGAAGTACAATGAGAAGGGGCCTTGCTTATATAGGTAAGGAAGATCAATCTAAGAACTAGTCAAGGCCATAGATCAAGCAAATAATCAAGGAAAGAACTAAACAACAAAGAGGTAGTCAAGACCATAGATTTAGGAAAGAACTAGTCATCAAAGAACCAGTCAAAATCATTGATCAAGGAAAGAATTATACCTGGACGGCTACATAATATCTTCCTAATATATAAATAAGATAAAATAAATATCCGTACATAAGTGGGTGAGGATAAATAAAATAGAAGGTAAATAAAGTACCTAGGTGAACATGAGCTAAGGTAAACAACCTACTTTAACACCCTCCTCAAGTGAAGCTAGGGGCTCAAAATAAAAGTTGTATATCCATATTACAAGTCCCAAAAACAAGGCCTGATTAGGTACTCATGTATAATATATTCACATGAAGAAATCTCAAACTAAAAGTAGGAAAGAATCTTGCTAGAAGGAAATATAAAGAAGAAGAAGGAAGATGTTCTCATGAACACCCCCCAAGAACAAATTTTGAAACCCCAAACATGCCACACAACTCAAGGTAGGGAGGTGATGTGAAAGGCTTTGTAAAAATGTCGAAAATATGTCATTGAGTGGGAATTTACTCCAAGAAAAGAACTCCATATGAATGTGCCGACGAATGAAGTGCATATGAATCTCATTTTTCTTGGTCCGCTAGTACTCAATAGGGTTTTGAGAAATGTGTTTTGCACTTTGTTTTCACACTAAAGTAAAGTTGGTGAATCCTATGGGAATCCAAACTTTATCAATAATTTTGAAGCTAAAGAATCTCTTGACTCATTGTAATTGATGTCTTGTAATCTACCTTTCAAGATGAAAGTGCAACAACCTTTTGATTTTGCATGCCTAAGCAACTAGAGAAAACCAAGACAAAAACGTTAGCTAAAAGTGGAACACTGTCCTCAATATAATTACCCAATTTGAATATGTATATACAACCAATAGAGCAAAACCCTTGACATAGTGTAGTCCAAAGTGGGAAGTGACTTGCAAATAGCACAAAACCCTTTTAATATCTTGCTAGTGACTACTATGAGGAGAACGTGCAAACCAAGATACAAGCCCTATTTTAAATAAAATATTAGGCGAGTATGGGTCAAGTACATAAGAATTCTAACCAACCTAATACAATGTAGGATCACAAAGTGGAGCGGTACATGTGGATGTAAGAGTAAACCTAGACCGAAAAGGAGATGGACTTGGCTTGCGCAATCAACCATATCAAAACGTTGAAGAAGACCATGGGTGTACTTTTTATGACTTAAATTAATCCCTAAATATGTCCAAGAAATTTACAAACCAAGGAAATAATGCAATAACTCCGATATCTATTATGTCAAACTACATAGAAAGAGCCCCTCGAATAGTCCGAATGTGGGAGGAAGAGTTGCCAACAAGTAACATAATCATAAACATACAAGACAAGTATCACAATATCCTTGCCAATATGCTAGATATATGTTTTAGGATCGAAGTGGAAGCAAAAAAACCAACAGATAGAAGAAAATAACCCATCTTCTCATACCAAGCCCAAGGGGTCTCTGTTTGGGACCCTAGAGAGACCTTAGAGTCTATAAAAAGAGAAGACTCATGAAAAATATAACATGTTTCTCCATATATATTTCCTCTCAAATCTTCATGTAAGAAGGCTCTTTTAAATTTATCTGATCTCGTGTGTTCCCAATATTTGTCAATGAAGCCATCAATTGCGTATTTGGTTTGGTATACCCACTTACACCTAATCATATTTCTTCCTTTATGAAAAGATACCAAATCCCAAGTATTATTCTTCATCAAAGAAGAATACTCAACTACCATTGTATCATCCCACTCCTATATCCCATGAGCCTCGTGAAAAGATCATGGATCTTTAGAAACTACCCGACACAAAAGTCCAAAACTTGTAGAATGTGCATGATGATGTCTAGTGGGTGGAAGATCCCGCATGAAAGGGTGTTGCCTCGTTGGAAACTATAATACGATCCCACTTAGTCATAATGAAAACATCCATGGTAACCTCCTCATCAACCTCATCAAATAATGGATCCTCGATCTTACCCGCAATGTCCAATTCGAAAATAACCTAGAAGTAGAAATGATCAAAGGCCACTAATGCCGTAGGAATAGAGCACCCAACCACGTCCTTGAGCATCGACACAACACTCGACCCCAAACCCACTTCGGAACATGCCGTCTCCCTCGACTGAATAGATCCAAAGTGAACTCAAGATGAGCCACACTTTGCGAGAGGCGTAAGATTACCTAATCCACAACCACCATAAACATGTAGACAAGGTTTGTTGATGTAATCGCTATGGATTCCGCCGCAGAGCAAGCCGTCAGGACCAAAGCATCATCACCAATTCCTTGAGTAGGAAAATGATGAGGGATATTTCCATCGAACCAGATCTAGGGTTAGGGTTAGGGAGATGTCGGGGAGATGCCTGAGCCATGGTAGCTACATAACAAATTTCAATATTTTTGATTAAGAATTTATTTAACTTGGTAGTCTTTTCTTATATGTTTCAATCATAGTTACACAAGATTAGTAGTGACCAATCTCTCGAGAGGCGATTGAATTCTTACTTAAATTGTTACGATAAAAAATTTATATACAAGCTTAGGCAAAAGAGGGATCACTATTTACAAATGAAAAGTCATAAATAACATGAAGAAGAATAATAATCCTCCATTTCTACTTTCAATTTCCTTTTATGGGTCCTGAATGCATGGATAAGATGATTTTTTTCACTTTTCATGCTCCCCACTTTAATGAAATGGGGCCAGCCTTCCCATCCTTCCTTGCTTTTTGTGAGTGTGAGTGTGAGTTTGTAGTTTACCTCACAAACTTTCTTGTTTTCCATTTCCCAAAATCCAACAAAACCCACCTCAAAATTGAAATGAGAGAATATTAAAATCCACTAAAGACACTCACTCATTGGCATTTTTAGCATTAAAAAATTCACACAAAATTAATTAATCTATGTTTTTTCCTTATAACTAAAGAGAATATTAAAACCCACTAGACACTCACTCAAAATAATTTATTAGCGTTATTTTAGCATTACAAAATTGACAGAGAAGATTTATTAATCTATGGTTTTGTTAACCTTAATTATAAGTATCAATGTTTAATTGTATCGTGTTAAAGAAACATTAAAGATTGTATTATTTGACCTTTTTAATAAATACACATATTCAAATTTTAAAATCGGGAATACCTTATTATTTGAGCTTCCTTAATATACACTGGATAGTATGTATATATTTTGATACCTTAATATACACTTGATAATATTTGTAATTGATTCTCTTTTTAACAATGTGTAAACTCAAGTATATGGATACATATATTCAAAACTATATATAATATCTTAGTTAATTAATGCCTTTAATTTATCATCATATAAATACCTTATTTACAAATAACATACTATTTCAATTTTGTGGCAACATATAATTATGTTATATATAAGAAGATTGTTAATTAAGAATAATTAATAATCAATAATTAACTTGGAAAATAATTATTGAGAAAAATAACTAAATAATGCAAAATAATTATTACTCGTAATTATTATTTTTCTTTGATTTATTAAATACTTATTGAATATTATTTTATTATAGGACTCTATAATCGTAGTTTGGAGAAGGGGATGTGGGGTCATGTGGTGATGGTTTGTAACATTATTTTTCTTTGAGATGTCAAACAAAAATATATAATATATCGTCATATGAAAGTTTTCTAAATGATAGAAAACATAAATATTTAAAATATTTAAGAAATTAAATTTGGAGGCAAATGTTAAAATTCGTTATTCTATAAACAAATACAGAATAAAAATGAGCATTACTAAAAGAAACAATGAGAACTTAAGATTTGATTATTCCAACTCAAAATCTGTTAAAAAGAGTTTAATAATGTTGGTGGTTTGTTATATAAAGGTATGATTTTGGTGTTTATTATTGCTTTACATTTATAAAATTAATTAATTTATGTTTAACTCACAATTTTCTTGATGTTTGCAATTTGGTGTAGATTTACATTTACAAATACTTGATCCATGTTTTATCTCAAATTTGTTTAAACCTTTTCCATTTTTAGATTGTTTTAGTGTAGATTTCCATTTACAAGTATTTAATATGTACTCTATTAAAAAAACATGTTATATTCTTCAACATGCAATTCTTCTTATACCAAAAGTCATTGTTTACATAACCCCGAAAATAGGTGCAATGGAAGCAAAAACACTCTTCCTTATTCATGAAAAATGTATCCAATTTTGACACATTTAGGGAATTAGACTGCAATCATTTCTACAAACGAATACTTTTATACATGTACTATTTTTGAATCTATGAGATAGATTTCTTAAAAACTATTACACCCTTGATAATTTGTTCAATTGAAATATTTGCAGTGGTCCTATTATGAAATATGAAGAAAAATAGAGTAATGTTCAAAAGCAAAAAAATTATAGGTAAGAAACATGCTTGCGAAGAAAGGGAATGTCCCTTCAATGTCAATATAACAGCGAGTAATAACCTATGGTCATTAAAGATGATGGAAAAAGTACATTCCATCACATTATTCACACAGATTAACCACCAACAATCCATACATGTTTGCATATGGAATGAAAATATTATTCAGCATATGGGAAAGGTAGAGAATCAATGGCCATCCCCATATTCTAATAGTAAGCCAAAGTCTTATGCGTGTCATTCAAGCATGTGTTGTATTCTAATATATTTGACGAAATTAGTTTCATACATGCTTGGTGTTATTGTCCTTTATTGAGAATATTTCGTAGGTAGTTTTCCACTAACATATGTATGTGCCATTTGGCAGGATGTCAATTGAAATTAACGATGACCTTCAATAGCTCCTCTTGGGGCAGGATGCAAAGGTGTATGCGGGAAGAACAGTGAAATTGCTTTTGATTGAAAAGAACGGTTTTAATAATTAAAAAAATAAAATATATTAATAATCCCAAAAAATATATTTTATATACATGTTCATTTTAAGTTAGACTAACATGGCCGGTTGCACATTGTAAGTGCTCGGAAGAGTCATCTTGAATGAAGAAGATAACAACCTCATGAATTATATAGCACTAGCGAACATAAGTTACCTCCACAATCTAATTTTATAATTATAAATAGATTATAGCAAATTATAAGCCTTCCCATAATTTTCTATATTTATCCAATTGTAAAATAATAATAAACAAAATCATCATAATCATCTTAACAAAGACATGTATTTAATGATGATCCATTTCAACAGTCAGCAATAAACATCACAGAATAAGCTATATTTAGAAAATCTATTATGTTAACCAGAAGAGTTTAAAAGCTTTCAAAAAGATGATTCTTATATTCAACGATTCTTAATTAGGAGCCTCAAGTATGTTGGTAGGCTATCTAATACTTTTCTAGTATTTACAGAAGATCATATTTTTCTGGTATTTACAAAAGATCATTGCTGATCAATGTCTAAAAAAGCATGTTCAAGTCCCACATAAATTGTTAAATAAAAAACTATACACAAGCTAAAGCAATATAACAGCTCACCTAAAAGACTGGTTACTATTTACAATACAGCAGCCACAAATAACAAGAAGAAGACAAGTAATTCCCCATTTCCTCAAATATTTTCAATTTCCTTTGGGGTCCTTGCCTGGATGAATAAGAGAAGCAAGTATTTCCTTTTAATACCTCCTCGCTTTGGAGGAAATGGGACTAGCCTTCCTTGCTCTTTTCCAGTGTGAATCTGGGTGTTGCAGTTGAACACACCAAGTTGCTTCTTCTCCATTTCCCAAAACCCAACAAAGTCCACCTCTGAATTATAAGAAGAGAAGCTTAAAACCCGACAGTAACCCACTTGAAAATTGATACAAGAGAAGCTTAAAACCCACTTGACACTCACTGAAGACAGTTCATTGGCATTTTATAGCTTAACAAGCTTCACACAAAAGATTAACAAGCTGACTGAAGTTAACGAATCTTTTGTCAATCAACTTGAGTAACGTTAAAAGACAGTATATTTCATTGTAGTAAACGTCAAATGGTAGGTATGAATATTTCATTGTAGTAAAGTTAAATACTGTATTATTTAACACTTTTTTATAAATACAGGTGTTTAGATATTAACCCCAGGAATATCCACTTCTCCCTACTTTCTAGCAAGTTTATTAGCTGTAGCTTCATCTTATAAATTACGCCTTCAATAATCTTCATTATCTAATTACTTATATGAAAACATGGATTAGGAGGGATAAGGATCCCTAGACAGGGATTGTCTTAGTATCATGAGATGCTAAACGCACGTGTGTTTGGATAATATTAAGTCATCTGAAATAGTCGCGTTGAGATATACATTAGGAGATTATGGATAAGATATTGTCCTAAACGAGATTTCAAGACTAAGTATCCATCTCATTTGGAATATTGCAAGAGATATACTAATACTAAATTGAGCCCGTAAGGAAAAGGTGGTTTGAAGAATTTTTATTTAAAAGTTAATACAGAAGTTATTGTAGTCTGATTAGGTTTGGTATGGCTAGAGAATAGGGATGGTAAGGAGCCGCTTCTAATTTATGTGTGAATCTTTAATAGTTGTAAAGCTGTATGATTTTAATATATTTATATTTATATTTGCTTTTAAAAAATTTGCGTTCCTTTCTTTGATTTTTTTTTCCCAGATGTTTATTTTAGAACCTTGAATATTTTATGACCATTCTAATTTGTTGGTTTTATCTTTTATTGTATGTCATCTTTAAGTATAAGTGTGATCTTATGTTTTATTTCGAGAAGTCTTCAACTATATAAGTGTATTAGTGTATTTAAAACATGAAAATTAAAAAGATATATAAAAATCATGTTTGAATTCGGGAATTTAAATAATAATCATATCTAAAATAATTATTTCTATTTCAATTATTTTTGTAAAAAAATATTATATAGAATAAAGATATCATTACATTGGACTAACTAGTGGACAAATTACATTATATACATGGTATGATATTTTTGATATCATACACTATTCAAGGGTGTGATAAATATATTAAAAACTGCAATACTCCTCTTAAATTTACTACAATTCAAATAAAAATTCCTTCCTCCTTATATAATTAGAAGCACCCTACTACAATTTAGATGACCTCGAGATTTCATTGCCAAGGCATCGGATTTCATTTCCATCCTCCACCTTTGGAATATTTGAATGCAATAAAAGGTCCCTTTATGTAATTTATTGAAAAGATGAATGCGAGATATTAATATGGTTTGATAAGATATTGTTGGTTTATTATAGTTATTAAATATGGATGGTAACGAGAGATCTATAACACCTAAATTTCAAATTCGGTTCTTTAGTGTAAAGTTGCATTTTCTTTTTTGTTAAATCTATTTTTAAGTTATTTTTTCTCTTTGTTCTCTCTTTAAAAAAAAATGTTTTGTTGTGCATTTCAGAATTGTAGAGGTTTACAATTGTATTCTTATCATTTTAGGCCCCCAACAATTGTACATGTATAATCGTAACCTTATAATTGTAAAATTCTGGGTGTTTTTATTGTGTATAAGTCCTTTTAACATTGTTTTGGAGTCAAAAAGTGTTTTTTCCGCATTCTAATTGATCATGTTTCCTACTTATATACCAATAAGATCTAAAATTTTAATTCAAGTAAGTATTTCTAATTATACAAGAGAATTAGTACACTTACAATATGAAATGAAAAAATAAGGTTTTAAAAATAGTTGTTCTCATGAAAACCGGCAGAAAAGTAACATTAGATTAGATTACTTATTGGAATCATTTTACTATACTTCACGTGATGTTTTTGATATTCTACATTACTAACAATTGTACGTGAAGTGTATGATGGAAACGCCAGAAGGGGATGGAGTGAAGAATGAAAAAAGAGGAAGCAAAATAGAGGGAAAGGATGAGGGGTTATCAAGAAGGGGTTCAATGGAGGGGTAGGACATTGTGTTGCAATGTATCGTCTCTATCTTACAAGTATTATTCATGGCCATGTAATATGCATTTAAAGAGGACAAACTAAAAAAGGGAGAAATTTGAAAAGGTTCCATGTTTGAGACCCAACTGAAATGCATGTATCACACATTTTCCACAGGTCAAATTGTAAGACCCTAATAATATCAGTTATCTGTAAATTTTATTTGTTTACACCAAATCCACAACATGGACAAAAACCTCCTCGACATCACAAAAATATGTGTGAAGTCTCCCCAGATGTGGTGATGGGGACGTGCTCTCTGATTGTTTATGCCAAAAATGCATAGTCATAGGTGCTTTCCTAGTGGTCCAAGGTCTCATGTTTGAGCACTTCGGTACACCGAAGCAATGAAGCACCCCTAAAAATGCATTTTTCATAAATGGAAGCAAAAACGTTGTGGCAGTAGCATTTTGTTTATTTACCATCTCTGTGTGGTCTAGACCATGGTTTTCCTCATAGGGTAGTACATTTTACTAATGCATGTCCTCAAAATTCAATCTCCACCATCCACATGTTGAATACTGCTAGAATTGGAAGGCCTTATCCAGCTGGTACGTTCCATTTTTGACGGATTTTGACAATAGTCAATATAAATACAACCATGGCATATATTTAGGATTTGCATGTGTAACTATGAAGCGGTAAGACACAACACTTTTATTTGTGAGGCCAATGGTTCACTTTCTTTTGCAATTAGAATGCACAACACATCTATAAGTGTTGAAGAAACCCAAAATAACGTTGATGACCATGGAAAAAGTAGCAAGCTTCTGCTTCTTCTTTTAGTCTTTGTTGCTTCAATCTCTTGGACTCCTCTTCACGTTCCTTGATAAAGCCCAATGGTAGTAAGTAAATTAGAAACATCAAAAAAATAGACACAAACACTTATATTATATGCTGCATATTAATGTAAAATACCATTTCAAGCATTTGGCGCTCTTGCTCCTCCTTGCGCCTCTCAATCAAAACTTTGCGAGCAAGAAGCTTCTTGTGCTCTCTCTATTGTCTCAAGTAAGACGGGTACATGAAGAGTCAGTTTTGTTGCTTTCTCAATGGTTTGGGGTTGTATGAGACTTCTAACCTTGTTTAAACACTTTGCAAGAATAGTCAAATGATTTCGAATTTTGTTTGACTCAAGGTCCTGCACAAACAATCCATGGAGTAGCTTACATTAATTGTCCACTCCCTTAATTTTTTAAAGATTGATTCTTTTAATATTTATATATTTATCTCGTATGCATTTGTGTGTTATAAAGTGTGATCCCCGAATTCTTCTTAATATATTATACTACTGGTAAAGGCAAGAGTTTGACATTGCTCATGATCTTTGTATTTGTTATTGATGTCATTGCCTTTGGGCTTGTAGTTGCAGAAGAGCAGAGAAGTATTGTAAGTAGCTGAACTATTTTTCTATTTTTCTATTTGTCATACCCACATTGTTAAATTTAGCTGAGATTACTAAAAAATAAGGAAAATTGATTAAGAGCCAGAGAAATCAATTTGTATATAGTAAAATGAGGGTATTGGGTGCCTGTGTTTAAGTAGACCATATGATCTTGTTTGTTAATGAATTTTATTTGGGGAAATGCATAGGGGTAATTTTGTAAGCACAATTTTAGATTTGGTTTTCAAACAATAAATAGACACACATGTTCTTTGTAATGTTTGACCTTCGTTTTAGGGTAAAATTTATAATTTTTTCCTATTGTCTTCTCTCACTTTTAACAAGCAATTTTACAAATATGGACGGCATATAAAAACCCTCATTATATTACCCCAAGGTTTAGGTTTAATAACATTTTTGATTCATAGATTTGTTGATGTATGAATGCAAGAGCTAACAATTTCTAATTATCGAGGCTCTACCTTTGAGTTCCTTACATGAAATCGACTAAATAGATTTAATGAGCTTGCAGTAGACGAGAAGAAAATCAGACTTATTACAGATAAAGAAATGATTTATGATATTTACATCTCACATTTTCTTTTCCGATTGAACAAAAATATGAGAAAAGAATATTGTTTGATTGAAACTATGATAAAGGCTTGTAATGACACTAAAATTTACCATTTTTCTAATGATTGCAATTGTATTGCTTAACGTAGTTTCTCAAGGTTAGAACAATGTAAAACAATGATTTCACTGTTTTGGATTTAAGTCATATTTCTGTCACCTGGGCATAGTCCCATGGAGGGGTTTCAGTGCTATTTTGTTGCAGAAGAAGGTCCCTTGAAAATATTTGAAGCTAGCTACAATAAAAACAATTTTTCTACAAAAGTAATAACTATCCCTCTAAATCAAATAACATATACCGTTTGGCCTTCACATTGCATTGTTCTTCATTATATTTTCATACAATACCTATAGTCTTAAAATTCCTAGAAACAACCATGCAATTTATAGTTGTTTTCATCCAAATCTTTGTACATTATATCACTTTTTTGCATATTGAATTGTTTTAAGGGTTAGAATTCATGTTTGTGCTTTTTAGAAAATATAAATGAATAAGGAAGAAAATTTTAAAGGTTCTCATTGTTTACAAATGCATGCTATGTGAACACATCCTTCATTTCATGTTTGACTGCACTACAAGTTTACATTTTCCACCATATATTTGTAGAACTCCCACTTTCTCGAGTATCTTTTACTTTCCATAGAAATAACTTTGACACACGAAGACATTTCTCAATTAATTGAGGGCGGTTCCAATATTGACCCTACATTTCGGATACTACACTTGTCCTCCTTGCGGTCTAATCTCAACATGGTTTCCTAACATCATGTTGGCCTTTCAGATGGGATACATTTTCGAAAACACTTCTACCCTCCAAATTTGCAAGTGTATAATTGAAAAATCAATACAAGAAGGCTCCATTGTGTGCTTACAAAAATCCCTCATTAGAACGATCAAAAGAGAACTATAAGCTTCATCCTTGCTCGATTACCAATGTATATAATCTCCTATAGGAATTATATTTTCTTCCCATTTGTTTTTTCCATCCATTGCTCGATTCTAATTTTATCCCAATTTTATTTTCCATAACAGATTGTTCTTATCACTAAAATGGATGTTGTTTTTGAAACACATTTGGTAATCAAAGTGCTCAACCTAACTATAAACAAATTCTCTCAAAGACGGTTAGTTGCCACAAACATATGCAAGTGCAAACTAGGTTAACAAATATATTTCGAGAACACCAACTCAAATAAATGGATTGAATACATCTATGTGCATGTGGTTCATAGAGGGTCATGCCCTAGCAAAAAAAACCCTTCGTGAATATCACAATCCAAGGGGATTTGGTTCCATGTTTGGGTTTGATTTTGTATATCGAGGAAGGAGGGTAAATCCACATCACCTATTTTAATGAGGCCGATTTAAACATTTTATGAGCAGATTGAAAATGGGAAGCTATATACAATTTCCAATGGGAGGACTGCTGATGCAAAGCTATGTTACAACCATTTGAACAATGCTTTGGATATTTTCCTACAACTATCCTCAACCATAACTCAACTCATAGAAAATGATTATTCTAATGATGTCACCATGGTCAACAATTTGTAGGCATGACAAGTTTGAAAATAAAAGAAGAACTCTACAATTAAAGGACATGTTAGGATTAAGTGTAATCTGTCACATTTTGGGGACAACACTTAGATGAGATAAGAAAATAACTTGAAGACACGCTTTATATACCACCTCTTCCGGTCTTTTCCTTCAAACCTCGCTCGCACCTTTAGTTTCAATGGGAGCTCGGTTGACACTGTTTCAAGTACCAAATGTTATGTGTCAACCCCTAGTTTCAGAAACCAATACACTACATGGTTGGGTTGATTCTGATGACTACTCCCTTTTGGCACCCTCTATCAAAAGAAAATTTCTGGTCCCTCCAAAAAGCTTTACCTTTTCAGAATAACAGTTTTGTAGGTCCTATAGATGGGGAACACTCAGAGAAATGAATGGGCCATGGTTACTGCAGAAATCACAAATATCAACATGGAAATTTTTTTTTACATGGCATGTCCTCTTCAAAAAGGTGAAAAACAATACAGGAAATAAGTACAAGACCATGGAAATGGTTCATGGTTTTTTTTGAGTTATAATGTACAAGTTCATAACTATGATTATAGATATGCACTCAGGATCAATCTAAAGGACCCAACAAGGGAACTTCAATTAGTTACTAATTTTGGTGAGACAACTGAGTTAATCATGGGTGTTGCAGCTAACAACCTCCACATATTATCTATATACAAAGATGGGACTAGTGAAATTACAAGCAATGTCATCAGCAATGAATACTACTTCATACTTTCCCCGAAAAAGACACATACCGTAGAATCACAGATTGAAATGTGTCATCCTTAGTTCAAAGAAATTAGATGGTTGTGCATCTCCTCAGTAACCTTATTCACACAAATATTTCTACCACACACATCCCTTCAAACTTTACACCCTCACCCATCTCTTCCTATACTTTGAACTATTAATGCTATGTTAGTTATTTCATATCTATGTTTCTCTCTTTTTGCCTACTTCAAAAGAAATTGCTGCATTTCCTTTGACATTGACATACTATTGTCTCCTACTACTATGTGGATTGAAATTACTATTTAAAAAAAAATGAATATTACTTGCACTTTTGTTATGTATGTATTTGCTTCCTTGTAGACTATGTGAACGCATGATATCTTTCCATATAACTAATATTATTTTCCTTCAGCAAAAATGCGTATTTTTGTCCTTTAAAATTTACATCTTACACGTAGTTTCCATTGGAACTCCACATGCATTTCAATTGTATAGAGTTAATTGATTTTTTACTATTTCTACATTTGTATGTCATAAACAATGCATCATTCCTTGCTGACTTGCATGGATTTTTTCAATATGTGGTACTCCATAAGTCTCGTGACTTCTCAATCATGTCGATTCTTGCAAAAAAGCTTGACAAAGATAGAACTACGCAAAAAAAGTTCACATAACTATAATAATGGAAATATGTAATATCCATCAACTTACATCCATTAACAACCTACAATTCCATGACATTCCAATCTTGCCATCAAATTAAACTATCAAGGATTTCCAACCAACATTCCGTAGGTAACTTCCATGGAATTTTTTTACACGACCATACCAATTCCTTCGATACGAAATCATATTTGCTAACTACTTCCACATCTTCTTATAATATAATATCTGCACATGTACAAAAGTCTTCATATGTTGATGTTAAGTTCAAATAAACTACTACACAAAATGCTACCACTCATAACATAAGATTTGCAAATGTATATGTACAAATTTGTAACAAGTTTGAAATGTAGAGATAAAACCTTTAAATGAAGTGGTTCATCTATATTTCTACACTTACAAAATCAATCACACCCCTTATCAACATCAACTACAAAAGTAATTAACTATCCAAAATGGTATCAAATGTATTCATGTTTAGTGTAAATAAACCACTCATGATATAAAATCTCCACATGTACAAAAGTCTTCATGTATTCATGTTTAGTTCAAATAAACTACTCCGCATAACGTGACCACTCATGATATAAGATTTGCAAAAAAATGCCCACAAAATGCTACCACTCATGATATAAAATCTGCACATGTACAAAAGTCTTCATGTATTCATGTTAAGCTCAAACAACCTACTCGCAAAATGAAACCACTTGTGATATAAGATTTGCAAATGTATATGTACGAATTTGTAACAAGTTTTAAATGTAGACATAACCTTTAAATGAAGTAGTTCATCTATATTTTTACACTTACAAAATCAATCACACCCCTTATCAACATTAACTACAAAAGTAATAACTATACCTCTAAAACAAATAACATATACCGTTCGGCGTTCACATTACATTATACACATGCAATTGCTAGTGTATAGTCATGTGAAAGTTGTCTAGATGATAGAAAACATCAATATTTAAAATATTTAAGAAATTAAACTTGGAAATAAATGTTGAAATTCATTATTATATAAACAACCGAGAATAAGAAATGAGCATTATTAATAGAAACAATAAGAACCTAAAATCTGATTATTCCAACTCAAAATTTTCTAAAAAGGGTTTAATAATGTTGGTGGTTTGTTGTATAAAGGTTTGATTTTGGTGTTTTATTGTTGATTTACATCTAGAACATTAATTAATTTACATTTAACTCACAATTTGCTTGAACATTTTGATCTTTTTGATGTTTGAGATTTGGGAGATTTACATTTATAAATAATCTATCCATGTTTAATCCAAATATCATTTAAACCAATGTCATATTTAAATTGTTTAAATGTAAATTATCATTTACAAATATTTAATTGTAATGCCCCGTTCGATGTTACCCCAGTTCTTGACCCGACGACCCTGTTGCTAAGCATGGGACGGTTGTGTGTGTGTTCTCGTTGACGTTAGTTGACTCCATCTTTGTCGCAGTGAAGATTTCACACCCTCCCTCTCCTTCTTTCCTTCTCGAGTCGTAGTTGGCACCTCTAACTATGGACCTTGTAGCGTCCTATATGATTACCCTATTAAAGGAAAATATTGTCCTCGCTTCTTTGTGCTTGCTTGGTTTTCGTCATTAATATGATTAATAATTATTTGTTTAGTGTAAAATCATTAAAATAATGTTAATAATAATATTATAATTTAAATTTTTGATTGACGATCATTGGTTTTAAGTGTCAATTTTTGTCAATATTGTTATTGATTACCTTTAAAATATTTTATTTTAATGTTAATTGTTCTCATGCCCGAGCCTCCTTTCACACAAAAGAGGAGGAGCTTGTCATTAGTGGTGCCGTTGTTTAGGACGTGGTGTTCATGTTTATTGTTTAATGTTTCCTCCTCGGCCGTCTAGGTGTCATGCATTATTTGTAAATTTAGCTTTCGTTGACAATTTTTTTTTCTTTGTTCATGTGGAGGCATCCACCCAACCCCCCACCAATTACTCATCCATGTTGGCCTTACACTTATTTTTTTTTTTTGAAAAGACCTGGCCATTAGTAATGTGTGGAGGGAGAGCACCTACCACTTCTTTATTTTTTTAAGGAAAGACGTGCTGGTTTTTTCTTTGGTTTGAATGCCAAGTGGGGGGTTGGCCATCTGTCCTTCCTAGCTGCTTTTCAACTACTTCCAACCTGTTTACCCTTTATGACTTGCTCTAATTTTTTGTTTTCCTCACGCCATGTTTTACCGCATTTTGGGGAAGGAAACACCTGATTTGGGAGTCTATTGATTGGTTTATAACTGGTTTCATTCAATGATGCGCTGGTTCCCTTTTGTGGTTGAAGATGCTATTCACGGCTACATGGGACTCCTTGGTGAAGGACTGCATTGGAGGTTGTGGATAAGCCTTTGAAACTTTAGTGTTTGTTTTTCTTGGTTCTTGTTGTACATATCATGCAGTCGTGGCATCTCCTAAGACCACATCTCTTTGAGGCACTTTTTAGGTAGTTCACCTCCCTCTTATATCTTTCTCTTCCATGTTTTGCATACAATCCAAGGTGCTACAACTGAAAGGTGGGCTGAGCAGGTTGGAAACTAATTTGTTGGTCTTATATGGTGGAATCATGGCCATAGATCAAGCCTTTTTGTGTAAAAATTTCTATCATTTCCGTCCTAGAGACCACATTTCCTTTAGGATATTGTAAATCAATGTTTTGGGAGACTCTAGACCTTGGCCATAACCTGACTGTGCCATAATTGGACGTGAGATGAGTGTGGACCATCCAATAAGCTAGAGGACAATGGAGTTGGCTTGAGATGTTGTTGCAGCACCTGTTTAACATCTTCTTGACTTGTAGGAGTGACCCCATGCTGAGGATAATGAATTTTAGAAGATGTTGCAGCTATTTGAGCCTTGTTTCAACATGGCTATTTGAGAAGCTCCATTCGGGCATGTTAAGCCTAAACTCTACAATTTTCTACTACCATTTCTATAATCCCATGAAATGTATGTTCTCTTCTGAATGAAATCTTGGAGTGTTTTGGTTTGTGGTTAGTTATTGTCTTCTTTTGTGAAAATTCGAAAGGAAACGTTTTCAGGTTGTCTTTGGCTGAAAATCTTGAAGTTTTTGTGAAGGAAGTAAAAGGAAAAAGTCACTGAGATCTCCTTATCAAGCATGTTTTACTTTTATTTCATTCTAGTTATTTCCTTTCACACTAATTTGGGTATTTTCTTTGAGTAAATCCTTTGAGGGATGATCACTTATTTGTTAGATTTATTTTATGATTTAAAGACTTCTGAGTTTTATTGGTAATCTATTGTAAATAAAAAAACATTCCTTTGAAATCGACTATGTGGGTTTGAATCTTGCATGAAATAATCTATTTTTTTTTGGGGGTTCCAGGTAAATGCCAAAATTGGGGATATGGTGTCAAATTTGGTGCTTTCTCGATATGGAATTCTATGTGGTTTTGGTTGCCAAATAATGTTTCCCCCTGCTATAAGCTGCAACATTTGAGTTGCCATTAGTGGAAGAAGGAGTGTTTGAGTCGAACCCTTCTCGCCTTTAGTTACATGAGCGCGGTGCCTAAAAGTAATTTTGTATGGCATTAAGTCTTGGATGTTAAATTATACTTGAATTTCTTTTTTAATTTGGAACCCTATGATTCAACATGCCTTCCCATGAGAAGACTAGTACAACTGATACAGAGAATTTTATTCTTTGTTCTTCTATTAGATGTTTGAGACTTGTTTGATAAGAGGTATTAACGATCTCCTTTTTTGAACTCAATATGAGTTGAGTGTCCGAAGATGTTGTTTTCATAAGTAAAAGCTTTATCAAAATTTTTGGGAACATGTGGAGGACAATTTAGTCTTATTGATGAAGTTGTATAAATATGTTCCCCCTTAAGTATTGTTCTAACAAAACTTGAATACTATATGTTTGCATGGATGTGTTATACCTATCTCGATGTTGTGTGATTAATTTTCATGCACGCACGAGCACACACACATATAAAGAGGAAAAGTGGAAAATAAATACAGTGGTAGTTAACATATTACCTGTTCTAATACAAACTCAATAAGAAGTGAGTCAAATACCTTTCTCTCTCTCTTTGGAAAATTTAAGGTTGGTATTTATTATTGTTTGTACGGAGTGACTAGACCTTAAGGTTATTGTTGGGGGTTCTGTTAATTAGTGGAAAATATAAGAAAATTGGATTACCGTTTGTTGAGTGACCTTAATGGATTATAGGAATTCTAAGAATAGTTTAGTGTTTCTTGGTCAATGTTGTTACTTTTTGTTCCCTATAATTGTTTTGTCTCTTGGGTTCGTATACCATGTCGAATACCAATGATGTAACTATGTATAGTTTTCAAAAAGGAGTAATGGTAAGCTTTTCTCATGAGGTAAGAATGTTGTGTTGTGAACCCTTCTTCGACATAGTAACAATGAAATTTTAAACATTTTAAGAAGGGTGGGTAATCCTTTTAAAAGTTCTTTATGAGTGAATTAATATAGATGTGACCAACTTGATAACAATCAATTCTATAAGTGATCAAATAGGGAACTATCCCGTGTAAAGGAAAATTATATACCTTGCTATCCCTAGCTAAACTAATGAACATTATCTTCTTTTTTTTGGGTGAATTATTAAACGATCATGAGGTGAAATCAATGGTGATATTTTGGAAGATAATAGGATTTAATAAGTAGGAGGAAATAGTTTAGAAACCATGCAATCTATCTCTTAGCCATTTGTAAAGTAAATTGTCTTCTTTTGTAAACCTCATCCAGTGAAGCCTAAGTGAAACCTTTAATCATTCTGGATAAATTAATCAAGCTTCAATAAAATCCTAGTTGACAATTGGTTTGTGCTTTGATCCATTCTTGAAATAGAGCATTCCATTCATGATATTGTTAAATTTTAGCTTACTGTTGCAATGGGTAGTCTTAGCATGCTCAGTTCTCATGAACTAACTCAAGTTAATACTTGGGCTGATGGCTTGTGTGTGTTGATAAATGAAATATTTGAGAAGTTTTCATCGGGTTGATTTATGAAGTTTCTTGTTCAAATTTCAAATGTATTTTAAATATTGTAATGGTGCTTGTAAAGGAGTTTAGAAGGCCTCTTGCCTTGGATTATCGGTAATTATGAAATTAAGTCATATTTTCCTTTTATAGTGAAACTTGTAATTATCTTTGTGAGGAATAAAACTCGATCATCACCTTGTTATGTGTATTTTCTTTATGATATTATTGCAGTCATGAAAATGTTGTAGCATGGCTTGGCCTATTTTGTTACCTTCTTGTTCTTAGCCAAAGTGCAATCGAATCTCTTGACACCTTTGGTTCGTGTGCCATGTTGAATAGAAATGTTATAACCGTGTTTTGTGTTCTCGTTATATAACGGTAATTTCTTCTTTTGGGTCATAAAACTTTCATGTTTAATAACCCTCCATGGTATTGGTATCAATGCTATTCTAGGCATATTTTTAGTGGGTTGAAAATCCTTTTTTAAAGATAATTAAAATAAGACGAATACATAGATTAGCAACCACCAATCTCGGACACACAAGCCAACATAGAAAAGTACAAGATAATTTTTTTTTTGACTTGTTCAAAGTACAGAACAACACAACAGGTGGTCACAATGGCTACAACTAACTCTTCGAATATCTTGACACAATGATGACCCATTGGACAACAAGGAAACATTCAACACCCATCAAGGAAAATACACTTTTCTCTTCGACAAGACACCACAAAAAGACCCACCCATAATACCTAGTGACAGTTTAGGAAACTCCACAAAAAATACTTTAAGGTTATGTATTCACTAAAATAGTCTCTCAAGACCTGACTTTGCGGTTTAGAAGATTCATGTTATGATTCATACAATTCTTCTTATAGGGCTAGATTTCTTTTCTTTTATACTATTGAGTAACTATCTTAAGATCATCTCTAATATGACATTTACTCGTTTAATTTGTTTACAAAACAAGGAGGTAATCAATTCCATAAAGGCTGTCTATCCAAACCCACACTACTGAAACTTGTTTCATACCTCCATTGCATAAGGAGGCAAGTGTAAGCTCAAAAGAAGTGGAGTATCGTTTAGGTTTGGAACCCTAATCTTCTTTGTTCAAGGATTAAAATTTTATCATAACTTAGGAAAGGGTTACAAGGTACTATGGCAATGGTTAGAGAGAGAAGATCAATTTATTTCATTATGATCTATTTAGTTAATAACCGGTCTTTCAAAGAAACTTAAGAGTTAAACTGGATTTGAGTAAAAGATTCATTTAGCAACCATCTTGATTAAGTTTGACAGTGGATACACATGGGGTTCCCAAAATGGAAGCACAAGACTTAAGGTTTCACAAAAATGAGAATAAGGTTTAATCCGTAGTTAAGGTTAATGAGGGTAGGTTTCTGTACACTGGTAGAAAACTCATTTCTTTCCAAATTAAGATTCTTAAATTTCTCAACAAGAACCCAATTTCATTGTTATTTTATTTATTGATTTATTTATGAATTCATTTTTTTTTATTTTTGATTAACTTTAGAAATAGGATTGCCAACCCATTAAAAATATACAAAGAATAACATGGATGCCAATACCATGGAGGGTTATTAAAACATGAAAGTTTTATGACTCGAAAGAAGAAACTACCATTGCTAATTGAGAGAGATAAACATGGTTAGAACATTTCTATTCATCATGGCACACATAACAAAGGCACCAACAGAATCAATAGAACTTTGGCTGAGAACAAGGAGGTAACAAGTTGGTCAAGCCATGCTATGACATTTTCACGACTGATAAATAATCATTACTAAAAGAATACTCATAACAAGGTGAATATTGTAAATTATTTCTCACAAAGATAATTAAAAATTTTTACTACAAAAAGACAAGGAAAATTTATTTCACAATTACCAAAATTCCAAGGCAAGAGGCCATCCAAACTCCATTACAAGCACCGTTGTAAGAATTACAACATGTTGGTGCTCATCTTGACCTCGCACCATTTTTCCCTAATTTCTTTAAAATCTACGGGCTCGGCCGTTTTTCCCATTTTTCCCCAACCATGGAAGCTCGAGAATGATCAATTTATATTTGTATGCCTTTGAAAATCCAAATCCATGGTCGAAAGATGTTCGGAACCATGATTCACTTAGTTTTTTTCAAAAATTTCATCCTTAGAGAAAAATCGGGTTATGGGCATGAATGGTGATTTTTGTGTTTTTTGACGGTCTGGCGGGTGTCTTTTTCTTGTCAAAATTATTCCTTAGCATTTGGTGGTCATGTGGCTTCTTTTGGTTGGTTAGGGGACAACGGGAAAATGCTTTAACTTGTCACTTTTTGCTTTTTTGGCAAAAAGGCAAATTTGGTCCCATAGCTCCACTCAATTCTGATTGGTTCTTTTGGTGCTTACGTGGCTTCTTTTAATTGGATGGGGCATGGCAGGTTTGTTTTTTAACTTGTTCTTTTTGGCTACTTTGGTAAAAAGTTTGAACCCACCCCGCGCCTGTCAGATTTGATTAAAGTGAATTTTAAATGGTAGGGAAAAAGTCTTACTTTGACCCCGCAGAAGGACACGTGGCAAGGTTAAAGGTGGAGATGCGGGCCTTTGGAAGCAAGTTGGATATTTTTCCCTTTTGGAAAAATGGAGTAAAATTCTAAAATGGAAGTGCGCCCCTACCAAATCATTTTGAATCCTTAAGGTTTTTGAAGTTGTGCCATAATGACACGTGGTGAGCCCGTGCTCATTCAAGGTCTCAACTTTTGGGATCATCTCAAGATGCACCATTGTGATGCATGGCAGTTTGAAAATTCAAAGGGGCAGGGAAGCGAGACCATCAGAGGCAACTTGGATTTTTTGCCTCTTGTCATCAAAAGGATTAAAATATCAAAATGGCTTGCAAGCCCAACAAGAAGGAGGTCAAGGTTGGCATTGAAAATGTCAAGAGGTGGGGAGGCGGGCCATCGGGGGCAATTTGAATTTTTGCCCCTTGATATTCAAAAGACTGAAATCATCAAAATGACCCATGGGCCCAATGGAGAAAGGTCAAAACTTGCTCCAGTCAACGACGGAGGTGCGAAACTTGGGAGGAAAATTGGAAAATTTTCCTTTTGTGGAAAAAGAGTTAAAAGTATAAAAAGAAGCATGGTTCTACTGGGACCCACATTAAAACACGTGTCGGGCCCATTTTCAAGGGTGGAGCCATGGGGAAAACTTGGAAAAGTATCCCTTTTCCAAAAAGAGGTGAAATAGAAGAATTTGGCCATGGTTTCTTTGGGACCCACCTTAGGACACGTGTTAAGCCCATTTTTCAAGGGCGGAGGTGCAGAGAGAAATGTGAAAATTTTACATTTTTCCAAAAAATTGTAAAAGGAAAAAGGGAACCCACATGCCCATTTTAAAATGGATCTCCCACGTGGACATCCAAATTCAAAATAGAAATCAATGGCAGTTGTGCATTTGTATCTGATTTTTTTGCCATTTTCACTCCAGAGCTCTTGGAGATGCGAATCTTCATGATTTCTTGATATTTCTTGCACACCAAATAGGGAAGGGAAGTAAATTTGATAGATCTAAGTTTGGTGAGGAATATTTGGGAGCAATATGATCTTCCATTTTTCCTTCCCGAGCACGTAAAAAACCAGATTTGACAGATTAAGGGTGGAAGTGGTTGGCGAGTAGAGGGAAGAGTGATCTACTAGAAGAAGGAATTAAATGCTAGAAATTTTTGGAGAGATCCACCCTTCATGGGCACTTGAAATTTTTTTACATATTTGATTCGGGAATTGCGATCGGGATCATGGTGAGCACTGGTGCATTCAATGTTTGGATTTTTGGGGAAAAATCTATTGTAAATGAAGTATTATAAATTACATGAATTTTTCATGCAAATGGTTGGAAGGTTGGAGTGTTAGAGGTCGGGACTGATTTTTCTAAGAGAAAAGCTTGATAGAACCCATCCTTCTGAGAAATCATCTGAAGAAACTGTTTATAGATCCTTTGTGTTAAATTTGATCATGTCAAGGTGGTTGAGTGTATAACCATTGACAAGCTCTGAGATTGTTCTAGAAACTCTCCCCTATTTGATAAATTTAATCGAACTTGAGTTAATCTACGTTATTTTTGGGAAAATTTGTGTTTGCTTCATTTTTGAATGTCCGCAAGTATTTTTCTTGTTCTGTTGCAATCTTACATTGAAATCTTTGTGAATCACACAAGATCTTATCCTTATGATAGTATGGTGGCATTTACAATTTCATTTACCGGAAGAGCTTTCATTTGATGATGAAATAAAAAAATTTAAAATCACTATGACTCCTAGCATGAATATAAGATTGTTTGTTAGCCTTTGAGGATATCTTAAGAATGATGAAACAGAGGTTGATAATGTTTAGTTAAGTTTTCCATTTTGGATCCTTGAAGTTTGTGTGAAAGTGCTGATCTAGGCCTCCATTGAAGCACATATTCTGGTTAAAGGAACATCCTAGCTATCCCAAAGCATTCTGTTTTTCAAGCTCTCCATTTTTGTAAATTTTTTCAAGAATTTTGTGAATCAAGTTCATTTCGTATCACCTCCCACCAAAAATTCATTTAAAAACAACCAATCATACCCATACTACCCCTTTTTGTCATGTGTGTATACAAATGCATAATTTTTACTACTAAAACATGCAAAAACAATCAATTTTTCATTGTCTTTAGTGGCCTGAACCTTGCTTAGAAAATATATCCATTATCTAGAGTGACAACTCGTGAGAATTAAGTTTTTTTGCATTGATCATATTTTCTTTAAGGTCTTCTTAATAACTTCACAAGGAAGGATATCTCCATCTCCTCCACAAACAATAGGCTACAAAAAGGGTCCTCTCACCCTGGTTGAAAGGCATAACCATAAAGTAGTGAGGATAGGTTAAATCCTCTTGAGGGTGCTACCTATTTCTCCACATCTGAATGACAAAGTGCAAGCTGTATTTCATCCTCAGCTACAAAACAAAACACCGATGCTTTGCTTGTCTCTAAGCTTCCTGCCAAACCTGTGATCCTATTCAGCTTCTGAGGGAGAATAAATTTGGGTACC
Source organism: Taxus wallichiana var. yunnanensis (assembly GCA_018340775.1). Classification (NCBI taxonomy): domain Eukaryota; kingdom Viridiplantae; phylum Streptophyta; class Pinopsida; order Cupressales; family Taxaceae; genus Taxus; species Taxus wallichiana. Next base: position 123,678,849 of record CM031241.1, on the reverse strand, counting down.
AACACAACACATTTGACATTTGTACAAGGAACCACATAGAACAAAATGATGAAACCTTCACAAATATTTCCTTTATCAATACACACAAGCCATCTGCACAAGCATAACTTGAGTCAAATCGTGAGAACCGAGCATGTTAAGACTACCCATAGATCAGTAAGCTAACATTTAACAATATCATGAAAGGAACATTCTATTTCAAGGATGGGTCAAAGCACAAACCACTAATGAAAATTCTTCACACGAGATAAAAATTTTCACCAGCCAACACAAAGGAAGTCAAATATCCCAGGAAGAAAAATATCTCAAATAATCAAGGTAAGACCCCATGTTAGAAACAAAAGGTCAAGAGTATTAGGATTTCAATCATGTAATCCTATAGATTACGTGATTGAAATCTAATTCTCAATCCATCCATCTCAAAAAGTCCTTAAGAAGATAAAACATCCTAGTTACAATCATAGACATGAACACTAAAGGATTATTCAATCTTTCCAGGAGAAAGGTATCATAACACTCGGGTTCGTAACCCTCCTTACGCAATCTAGAGTTTCAGTCTAAACAAGAAGTTTTCCACCTCTTCCTGTAAAGATATTTTTTTAAAAAGTTATACCTATTACCATACTCAACCATCTCATAAAAGGTATTTGTAACGCCCGCTAAAAACAACCCACTTGAGACCCAAGAACAACCTAGGATTAGTTAGGAAAATTATGGAATATTTTTTTTTGGTTTAAAAGAGTCTATAACTGAGTTATAAGAAAATAGTTGTCACTAATAGGTTATAGATAAATTCTAATATACTAGAATATAATTTTATTTTATTAACAATTATTAGAGGTCACAAGGTCAAAATTTAGGGTTAGAAAGTTCAATTAGGCTAGGATGGTAATTTCACACTACACCACCCTCTAACTAGTTTAAAATCTTCAACTTGATTTTTCTCAAAATTAATGCTCTCAAAACTTCCCTAAAACATTCCCATTGAATAGGAAATTTTCTCACCTTTCCAATTATATAAAGAAGTCCTCCTAACTCATATTTTTCAAGTTATGGGTCAGTGGGCCTTGGGGTGAAAAGTTTCCCCATGAGGGGCTGCTCGGGCCAAGGGGAGAAAAGTTGCCCCTGTGGGTGGGTCTCCAGGGCTGCAGAGAGAAATATTTCCCCACGGATGGGTCTACGGGCCGCGGGGAGAAATTTTTCCCAAAGGAGGAGTCGGGTCGGCGGGGCCACGAGAGACGTTTTGGAAATTTACCGTCTGGGAGAAAAGCCACCTTTGAACCCGCGCTCCCACAAGTCCGCAAGGGACACGTGGCACCTCCTAAGCCAATTGGGGAAGGTGGGGTGGTGGGGATTAAATAATTTTAACACCCAGAAGGGCGAAAAGGGTAAAATTCACTGCACCTCGGGCCTAACGCCTCGCGATGCCACGTGGCGGCTCGTGATTGGTTCAGGGTGGCAGGGAAAATATAGAAAATTTTCCCAAACTTTTCCAAAAATGTGAAAGGTAGAAAGGAATATTCTCCTCTGCCAATGCCTCATGACGCCATGTGGAAGCACCTGATTGGCTACAGGGTGGCGGGGAAAATTTAGAAAATTTTCCCAAATTTTGTTTTGACAGTTAGAATTATTTTCGATGCCAAATGAAGGAAAACTTCAGAAGGCCATAACTTTTGATAGAGAGCTCAGTTCTAGGAAAACGAGGACTTTATGGAAATATCTCAATGTCCTCTTTACTTATGAATCATTAAATTTTGATTTTGATAAATTTTAAGGAGTCAATTTCAAGAAAACGATCTGCAAGCTTTACAGTGCAAACTGGTAAATTTTAACTTATAAGATTTGTTCAATTTGATCTTCTTCCTCTCTCAACATGTCAAATAGACATGGAGAATTGTTCTTAGATGGATTTAAGAAGGATTTCAAGATTCAATTTGTCTGATTGATTTGCAATTTGAAAATTTACATCTCTTGACAACAAAATGACTGTAAGAGGGTTGAGCCCATTTTTGCAAGGTTTGAAGGATCTTTCCTTAAGTGATTTTGTCTAATTGCATTCATTTATAACCTAGCATGTTCAATTTTAATGTTTCATTGTTATTTCTTGATTGCAGGTTTGGTCTGTTCATTTCTGGTAAAAGTTACAGAGTTTAACGTGAAGCAAAATGGAAACAACAAAATTAACTCAATGGTTCTTATTTTACTTGCCTTACAAATGAATTAATTTCATGCTAGTTTAAAATAGGTTTCATTCCTTCAATCAAATGATAAAGACAAGAATGCAACTTTTATTCTTTTCAAATCATGCACTTCACAAAATAGAGTATTACATTTCCTTCATACGCATTTCTTTCTTTCAAACAGAGATTACAACTCACATTTAGGTGATCAAATTCAATACAATGATGAAATTTGAGGAAGGTTATGCAATCCTTTATTGATTCTAAAAGAAAACTTTACAACTTCCTTCTTTCATTCTTCAATTTCATCATACAGAACACAATTTCTTGCTTTCAAAAGAACATAATAGAGTATGTCTCTTTCACATTTCAATTTACACTTTCATAACCAATAAAAATACTTACATTATAAAAATATAAAATTTCATCCACTTCAAGTGGGAAAGGTTACAATAAGATATCATTTCACAAGGGACTGTCACACTGTCTTAATCTCAACTCCAAAACAACAACATGCATAGTTCTCATTCTTCCAAATTGTGATCACAACAAGAGTGGGGGAAAGGCAACACTCTCTACCAAACCAAGACATCCAATGAAGAGGAGAAGCCATCCTTCCATATTGGCCCTCGAGCCCCAACCATAATGCAATAAAATATGTGATCTAAATCATGGCAACAACAGATTCCACAAACACGCAAAAATATTTTCACCATAAAAACACAAATTAAAATAGAATGTAGTTTACAACTACATAAAATCATGAAAAACATTATCGAGGCTTCATCAAGCAAGCCAAAGGAGCAAGAAACTACGGGGATGCTTCTTATGCCTCCCAAAAGGGGAAATGGGTATCACCACCTAAATTACAAACCACCAAAAATATAGTGTATCAAAACCCTGACATTTCTTATGCCTCCCCAAGTACCCCTTATTCCTCACATTTCCTTATGCCTCCCCAACCTCTTATGACACCCCATAACGAGTAAGGAAATGAAATATATTTCTTTGTAAGGTGGAACCCAAATCCCAACTCCCTCCACCCTTATACCTCCCTAAAACACACTTTTTCCTCCCACAAAATAAACCCCATAGTCTTCTCCTACACCATTCCTAGGCCATCTACCCAACAGCCCACATACATGCCAAAACATTCACACATTAACATTTACATTCATAAGAAAAGAGTATTTCAAGAGCCAAGTTCTTACCTCTCCATGATGGATTTTCCCAAGTTCCAAACAACAATTGTTTCCAAGAAAACAATCCAAAAATCCACCAACAACAAGCATGCAAAAATCTTCGGACTTCTCCAAAGGCAAGAGATCCCAAACCAACAAGGAATTCACCTAAGAATGAAGTCTCCAAAATGAAGCAACCCAAAACAAGGGAAGGAATTCAAATTTTATAGAAGAGGGAAGGGAAGAGGATGAGGTGGATCCATGTAGGATGCCACATCACACATCCTCAACCCCAACCCAAAAATTCAACTTCATTCTCCAATGAATAATAAATAGGTGGGTGAATAATATGACAGTTTACTTACATACTCAAATCCAACACACACCCCAAAGGACAAAAATTAAACCATGCAAGAAAAGTGCAATTAAAATTTACAATTTGACTTACACAAATGCATTATAAAAGTCTAAAATCAACCCTCCAACCATAGGTATGGTTGGTAAATGAATTTAAGATGTATGGGACAAGTTTAACTTGTCCCACAAGCCTCAAAAATAGCCTTCAAGGAAAAATTCGAATTCCTAAGAAGGTGGAGTGTTTCACACTCAAAAGTTAACTTACACATCACTTACATATCTCTTACAACACTTTAATTCAAGACCAAAAACTCTATTAATTACTTTCTTATGACATATTTTAATTAATTAACTTAACAACATGACTAATCACAATATTACACATCATTTAATGAATAATGAAAGGGTCAATGCACCAAAAAATAAACACAAGCAAACATAAACAAAGGAACCAATAAATAAATACACGTAACCCCTTGGTCACATTTAAAGGTGATCCCCATGGGAATCCCTAACACACACAAACATGCACAAACAAATACAAGTTGCCATGGTGACCTTGTTGAATTCATCTAGAATTCCAATGTGATTGGTCTCCAATCCCCCGATGTTTGTTGTGATATTTTAACCTGCAAAACAAGAATACCTCCTTTGGCCTTGTGGCCATATCACAACATCCAAAATAATATAAATAAAATTCTAAAATCATCTAGATATATGGATCACAACAACATCCAAGCAACTAACAAGATCATTTGCAATTTTACTCAACAACTATATCATCATCAAATAATTTCCATTTCTAGGTCTACTCACAATATCCAAATATCACATGTCCGAACAACATCCATAATATAACCATGTCAAATAGTATATCAACATCAATATCCAAAATGCCTCTAATAATCATCATGCATCATAACTGAATCAAGTCAACAATAATCCATGATCTAACATCTAACATCATACTATAATAAAGTCCATAATCATGTCCATAATATAATCAATAAAAGATCATGATTAGTATTGAAAAGGTTTCAAAGGGAAGTGGGCACTATAATATTTATATGTGTCACCAACAACCATTATTCACAACAAAAAAACCCATCATAATTGACAACATATCTATAATATGAAAGACAACACCCAAATGCCAATAATAATTTTAACAAAGTCCGATGTAAGCCAAAAATGTATTCATATATATACACGTTTACCAACCATTTAACAAAATAACACTTTAACAATTAAAAACATCAGGATATGTATATATATTGTAAGGTACCCTAACAATACCAAATACACCTCTAATCCTAGTGTAATCATAGTATTATTTACAAAGTTATTATATCCAAAATAGCAATCACAAATTTATCAAGGATAATAACAACAATTACTGGGTTATTAATTTCTCATTGAATTCTCAGATTCGTTGCACGACCATATAGCCATTTTTAATAATATAAAGTTATGGCTTGATATTCAAAGATCTATTATAGGATCATACAATGAAACCTTAATTACTGCATAGTTAATCACAAACCTTAAAAAGGGTTATATAATCAAACTAAGTATTCTAAGGTTATCTTGTATAGAATCATACGTTAAACGAAAGTAATAAAAGTTACAGGTCCATTAATTCCCATATGGATTCACCACATTATTTTCAACCCAAAGTAGTAACCCTTTAGCTACCAGATAGTATAAGCGAAGACTCCATACAACTATATTGAATTTAGGAACTCACTCCTTATGGCTCATTAGCCGTGGATGGATCTATTATAAGGTTAAATCAATAGCAAGAGTATTCATTGCTTGATATTCCTTCCAAATCACCTAATTCCAAGAAAATATGGGTTTGAGATTTTTTGAGGTTATACACCGTTGATATTGGTGTCCAAGAATTCATTAATAGTGGGAGTTCAGCCCCAATTTATTTCCGCAATAGTGCCCACACTAGTCAAGATAACCCAATATTCCTTCAAATATTATAGAAATAGCCTATTTCTATCTATAATAAAACATAAAGAGCATATATACAAAAATCTCCCAATAAGAAAATTGGAACTTTCTTTGCCTCACTTCTAACCAACTAACAGTTTTATAGCATTTTCTTACTAATCCATAAGGGTTTAAGTATATTTTCTCTTATATGTTCTGTTGCTCACTTAAAAAGATAAAAAATAATAAACGTATAACCTGTCAGTGTCCTGGAGTTATGGAACTCATTAAAAAAATCTCTATACCTACTTATAGTCTAATTCAATGCTATCAATAACAGGTACAAAGATTCATAAGCATTCAAAATTTTGGATTTAAAACCGAGTAGTAATAATTCCTATATTATTACACATCCATTGTTAGTGAAACAACACAACAATTTAACAAAAATATTATCCGTTGTAGGTATATTTACATCTCTAACTCATTCCGTGTAAGATTAATTAGAATTATATAAAGCTATGCATTCATATCCTATAAACCCCTTTACCATTTTCGCCTAGGGGAGATGAATACAAGGATACTGCATCAGCAAAATACCGCTCACTATCAAGAAAAGTAAAGAGTAAAGGTGAATCCCCTATTTTATTTTATTTTTCTTTTCTTTATGCAAGCAAAGTCAATAAAAACTAGAGGTTTGGGTGAAGAAAAGGAAGGATAGACAAAGACACCCAAGGTGATTAAACACAACCACAAATACCATTTAATACGCCTATTGCAGAAAGAGAAATGTTCATTTCATG
>CM031241.1:123597244-123672287 GCA_018340775.1 Taxus wallichiana var. yunnanensis | reverse complement strand
AAGTCGTAATGTTAGGCATGCGGATTTATTAGATGCTATTGATTGCGCCACCTACTCCCAAACCGCCTCCAGCTGGGGGAATGTTTACCGCTCGAACCACCGCGGAATGCAACAAAACAGTGGAACAGAACGGACCAGGAGGGGAATGCTTACGGTTTTGGCCTGATAATTTTGTGTGTGGGTGTTTACACTGACGAAGATTGCGTTGGGAGCTAGTCATACTTGTGACTTCTTTCTTCAACAATAACTGGAAGTTTCAGTTATATTTTAACATTGCTTCCTTCTTGAATCTTGTCGTGGATGCTTCAAAACAGGTTTCGTTCTGTACACTGTTCAGTTCTTAGTCATTTACTTCTTTTATGGTAACGAAAACTTAGTCGTTTTAATGTGAAGTTTGGAAAAATGTTCATATTTGAAGCCAGTCATGGGTTTAAAAACTGAGTTGTATACTTTGGTGCTTTTACATATTAAAAACTGACAGTATTTTCTGTACACGTCTTGCAGTGGTGGGGAGGAGCTTGTTGGATTGACTGAGAATGATCCACGCGAGATGCAGAGCATTCCTTCAATTGTGTTTATCAACACATCAAATGAGTTTGGAAATTTTTGATTCTCTTCGAATATTTACAGTCCATTCGGTTCTAATAGGTGAGGTTTTTACCCTCACTGAGGCAGTGATAGAAACTATTACATATTTTACTTTTCTACTGGTAGATTGTGTTATATGTCTTCCTAGTTATGTGATTCCTTTTTGCAAAGACTTAAACTCCTATTGTTTCTGAAAATTACAATATACTGAACATTAAAAAAAGCCGGGTGATCCAAAAAAATTGTCAAAAGAAGTGCGTGAGAGTTGTATCATTTTACTTGTTGAATTTATATAAAATCTGTCAAAAGAAGCGCGTGAGTATTGTATCATTGTAGCATTCGATTGTGCTCAAGTGAGCGTGCTCAAAGTGTGATTTTTACTCTCACGTTTCCATTCTTGTATCTATGTACACGGACGTTTCCATTCTTGTATCTATGTACAGAGGTTAAGGACGTACTGATAGTATAACGTAACGTTAGCCAGGCCACATAAGTATTTATATATATTTCTCTTTATTGCCCAGAGAATAAGGTTTGTAGCTGTCCTCGTCTTATCTCTTCATGCCGATAATCTATTTTAAAGAGATTATATTTTATCTCTTCTACTTCTTGATCACTCTTAATGGAACTTGTGCATTTGGTAGCGTAAAATTTGGTTTGATCCTTCCCTTTTCCTCTCTTTGACACAATTGTAACTGCATATTTCTTGAACCTCAAAGCAACAGGCACAGACCCATTGTTTGATATACATTATACTTGTTGAATGAATGTAATAACAGTTCAGTGGTTCTCTAAAACCTGCACCGACAAGTATGATGCCATGACCATTAGTAAGGTTCCTATAAGAACATGACCACCTAATGATCACTGATACTGTAATTGAATGTAGCTGCCTTTGTAATCTGAGACTGTGATAACTACACTGGTACAAGATGACTCCACATGGTTCCTCTGTTAATTGAAATTTTCATGTTACCCAAGCTCCATAGCGATATGAGTCCTTTTGTCGGACATTGGATTCGATAGGCACTCGTAATGTACACACCGAGTGAATCCTGATCATTGTTATGCAACAATGTAGACTAAGTAATTATCTTAGAAAACACGACCATAGGGATATAAATAACCACCCCACCGTAGCTATAGGGATCTATTTATTTACTACTACTTCTCATTAATTAATTTTAGGTAATTGCTTCGACACATTGTAACTCAGCTATCCTAGTCTGCTATACTCAATTTTTTTGGATTTCTGTTTATTGCCCAGAGAATAAGGTTAGTGTCTTACTGTATGAGAGGGGATCCAGTCACAGTGCACCCAAACTTTGGGACACTAAACTGAACATTAAAAAAAACCAGGTAATCACAAAAAACTGTCAAAAGAAGCGCGTGAGAATTCTCTACAGCCCCATCTCCTTCGCTATTTTTGACAACTGCGAAATCCACGCATAGGGATATGGTAGTAATAAACATCCTCTATGCCATGTCAGGGAAGCAAAAGAGTTCTTAATGTTTGGCATGCGGATTTATTTACTGATATTCATTGCACCAAACACTCCCAAACATCCATCCAGCTCTGGGAAAATGTTAACCGCCTGAACCTCCGCGGAATGCAATGAATTCGTGGAACAAAATGGATCAAGAGGGGAATGCTTACCGTTTTCGCTGGAAAGTTTAACAACAAAGTTGCTTACTGTTTCGGCCTGATAATTTTGTGTGTGGGTGTTTACACTGACCACCTCTGTGTTGGGAGCTAGTCATACTTCTGAGTGTATTGCCTGGCTATACGTTATAACAGCAGATGCAGAGAGTGGAAGGTACTTCTGATTTCTTTCTTCAGCAATAATATCTACTTTAAGTGATATTTTAACTTTGCTTCCTTCTAAACTAGAAAGAATCATTTGAATCTTGTCGTGGATGCTTCAAAAGAGGTTTCGTTTTGTACATTATTCTGTTCTTAGTCATTTACTTCTTTTATGGTAACAAAAACTTAGTCGTTTTAATGTGAAGTTTGGAAAATTGTTCATATTTGAAGCTAATCAAGGGTTTAGGCTCCTTGAGCAATAAATGAAATGGAGTTGATTGATTCAAACTACACTAGTATGAGATCGATTTATAATCAGATAGGATTTATAAATGAATATATTTCAATCATAGTTGATGAAAGCCTTCGTATGTTACAAGAAAGTCCAAGAGGCTGATTTGTCAAAAGACATGGTAACCCCTATTATTAGTAACTAATTTGTATAATTTGATGATTTTACATATTAAAAACTGATAGTATAATTTGTACATGTCTTGCACTGGTGTTGTTATGCTTGTTGGAGTGATGATAATGGAAGTGCAGATGCTTGTTGTTATCAACACATTTTTAGTTTGCAATTGTTTGATTATCTTTGAATATCTACAGTCCATACGAGTTTTGGTGTACATTACTTTAATTTCATTTACTATTTTGTGTTACTCGGTGTAATTTTCAGAAATAATAGGAGTTTAAATCTTTGAAAAAGGGTATCACATAACTCGGAAGACATATATTCATTCAATAAACATTTCCATTGTCCGTTACAAAAACATGGCCATACAATATACTTGGGCCATATAACTACTACTACTATATTGTAGTTTTTAAATCGAAAGGCCAATTCCACACACAAAAATTCAGCCCTCAAAATTAAATATTTACTTTCGAAAACATCATTTCCAAAATCCGAGGAAGGGCGGTGTTGAATCTGCAGTTGAGGTTGAAGCTGGGGTGTTACTTTGTAGTTGAGGTTGAAGCTGGGGTGTTGAACAGAGTTAAGAACTTACTATGTGGCACTATGATGTGGAATAACAATTGATTACGGCAGCTTGGAACTATAATTGTCATGCACTAGCAAAATAACTCTAACTGAATAAAATTTTAGAGCTAGTTGAGGAACTGGATTTATAGGAGATATGAAAAGTGTTGTAGTTGAGTGATCCTTGTGCTTTTTTTTTTATTGGGTAAAATTGGTTGATCCGTGTGCTTGTTTTTTATTGGGTGAAACTGATAGGGGTGGATCAAGATTTATGATATTTTATTTCAATACTCATATTTGAAGTTCAATTTGATTTGATTTCTCATTTCAATTCAATCTTTGTTTCTTGAGCCTCACATTTGTTGAAAATATGCAGGTACATCATTTATGGGAGTAGCTGGTATAGAAAATGGTGAGAAAGTTAATGCTTAAAAGACAACTTGTATTTGAAAATGGTGCACTTTGGACTTCTTCTTGTGAGAACCTGGCCCAAAGTGTGTGAATGACAAGACCTTTTACAGTAAAATGGGAACTTAAATTATATGAAAAGTGACATCAAATTGATATGATGATGTGGTATCAATTTTGTATAGGGATGAAATACAATTATATATCCTTGTATTAAATACATGTTGACTTTAAATTTGGCAAACATGGAAGTATAATATATGTTATTTTATGTTTAAAAATGATATTGACTATTCTATTGTTGATAGATTCATGGTTGTACATGAAAAGTGACAGACACATCAGTTTTGAAGAGTGTTTGTACATTTATAGGATAGTATTCATTCAATTATTAATATTTTACTGTGCAAAAACTGGAGTCAAATATGTCAACTACCCTCACCACTACTGGGTAATGCACCATGATTGGCTCCTCTCCCTATTTCGTAGAAATTTCCATAAAATTTAGAAAATATTTATTCCTACCAATATCTAACCCACGTGCCAATATTGTATATAATTGCAGCTAAGTTGAATGTACATCTCCCTTTTGATCCTAGAGTATTATATTAAATTGCACCCAAGTTGAATGTACGTCTCCCTTTTGAGCCATGTGTAAGTGTATAATTATAAGAGTAAAGTTATCCTCATCTTGACAAAATTAAAACTTTTTAAAATACATAAATGCTATAAAAAAATACTAAAATTTCAAATTCGTTATGGAGGATAAACAATATGTGTGATTATACTCGGCCATCACCTTTACTAATTTAAGTTGTGAAATTGTGGGGTATTTAATTAAATCATTTCTAAAATTAACTTCTTTTACCAAGTGTCTTGTAGTACCCATCTAGTTCCCGCTCTTTTACTTAGCAATAGACTTGGTGATAGAATCATGTTGGAGAAGCTTAAGTGAATAGTAATGATTTATTTGAATTAAATTACATTAATTTGGTTATATATTATTCTATTTGTCACATTGTCAGGTAGAATGATATATGTGGTTCATAAAACCGACTTATCACTCTAACCCTTACTACCGATTTTGATTCATTATGGTAGATATTATTGATCTAAGATTACACAAATTATATTTTTGGATAATGTTCATATTGGTTAATTTTGTGAATATATGTATATTAACTTGTCTTCTCTATTTGGAATATGTTAACCTAACTTGATAGGTTCGTATGTGGGCATGCACTACCTATATTCTTTTGTCATTCTTGTTTGTTTCAATGTTGATTGTGATGAATGTTATCAAGATGACTTTTGAATGGGTTATATTTTGTATGTTGTGAATATATATTGGTTTGGTCATTATGTTTGTTTGGATATTGATTGATTATATAATTTGAATTTTTAATGCAAAAATTGATTTGATCAATTGGATGTATATAGAATCATTTAATTTGGTTTATCGTATCGAGCAGGTATGATGATGTGTGAATTGAGTGTATAAGATACAAGTTCACCATAGGAGAACACGAGACTCGAGAGATACACCTCTAATTTTCACAAGCAATCGAATGGGACAAAATCATCACCTTTGCTTCATCTTTGTTTAGCCCCTGTGTTTGTGGTGTGAATATTACGGACACCCTTATTGGTTCCCTCTTGGCCCTTATTGTATTAAATTTTTTTAACCCTTGTTCTATGTTACTTTAGGTGCCTAATATTTCCTACTTGTGTGAGGGATGGTTAAGTGTTGTTAATCATATTCTTACTAGTGTGAGACCATATAAACATGAGGTTGGTGGGTGCCACCACCTCTCCATGTGTTCCACTTTTCCCAAACCCGAATTTGGGATAAAATTGGAAATTGTAAGTGTTGTTTTTTGTGTTGGGGGTCTCATTTTCACCAAAATGGACCCCTTGGACCCTACCTATGGGTAGGAGGGTCTTTTCAAGGCTCAAATGGGTTTTTCCCTCCCATTTGAGCCCCTCTTGTCCACATCATTATTAATGAGCTTGATTTTTGAGCCACCTTGGAGTGGAAAATATTTTATTTCAATTTTTGGGGTTTTGTGCGATTCTCCTCCATTTTTAAGTTTTTCTTTTTGGATAGGGACTTGTGGGAGTCTTGTTGGGAGAGGGAAGAGGGTGACACATATCACCCTCTCATTAGTGAGAATCCTTGGGGACTTCTCTCTTATACTTCCCTTTAGATGCTTACAGAGAGGGGTGTGGGGACTTTTTTGGCCTCATTTTTGCATGAAAAGTTTTGGAAGAGAACTATGAGCATCTAGGAGCTTGGAGGGCTTAACTTGCAATTTTGAGTTGGATTTTCTTACTTGTGAGGTAAGTCTCACAACTTTCTTTTGTTGATCTTAAATATGATCTATTATTTTTTTCTTGATGGTGATTCATACATGGGTTAGATATATGCCAAAACAAAGTGTTTGGTTGATGTTGTTTTCTTAGTTTATTCTCCTTGTTTTCTTGTTGGGTGGTAAGAAAACATTTTTTTGGGGTAGGAAAATACTTGGTGGCCTATCGATATTTGGTAGAGTGTTGGTACTCATTTGGTTAAATGCAAAAGTGAATGCCATTTCTTTTTTAATCCCCTCCTTCCTTCTTGTGAAGTGTTAGGTTTTCTCAAATGTGTGGCAATTTCTTGAAATCTTGGGTTGTATGTGCATGTATTCGGTGTTTTGTTTTCCCTCACCCACCTTATGCATCGTGGATGCATGTTCCCTCTCTTTCCCATGGGATTGGAGGGAGGCTAGAATGCCCTCTTTTGCGGGAAGTGACATGTAATGATGCCTATTGATTTCCTTGTGGTTTTGGAGCTTTGGTAAATGGACTTGGACTTGCATGTTGGTATGGAGGGACTCCTACAAATGTTGAAATGTTGTTCCATTCATAAAGAGGGTTATTCACTTCTATTTTAAGATGGTTTAGTCCATCAAATTATAAATAAAGAAATGTTTAAAATGGCATGAAATGATTCCTTATTATTATTGCATAGTTAAATTATTGTGGACTCGTTCTTATTCAGGAAAGAGTTTACATAGTTCCTCTGGTTTAGAAAACATCTTGAAACAATGTGTAGTTTGTGAACCTTGAAGTGAGAGAAGTGGTGTATTATGGTAAAGGTAGAAATTTTAATTTAGTCCCTTAGTGGTTTGGAAATAATTTAATACTATGTGTAAATATAATGTTGAAGAGACAAAAATTTTAAGTTGTTTGTTCTGAGAAAGGAAAATAACCTTGGTTAAATCTTATCAAGCTTATTATGATCCACAAAATTTAGGTCAAAATTTTAGTGACCTTCGGACCCCTATAGGTTTTTAAAATGGTGATAAAATTATTCCATTTTTTAAGCAAAACGACTCAAAAACAATGCAAAAATGTAAAAACACGCACCCAAAATGATTACGGAGTTCGACAATTAGCTATGTCTCTCGTATTCTTATTGAACCGTTCCACTAGTCAAAACATGTAGTACAATAAAGTTTCTACAATAAAACCTAATTAAACTTGAACTTGCCTAATATTGTGCCGGCTCTTGAAGAGACAACGATGATCAATCGAACTCATCCTCCTCTTTCCTAGCGTACCTGCAAGTTGTGTGGCTCAAATATGGCCTATTGGGTAGTAATAACTCCCAATAACATTTTCTCGCCTATTAAAATAGGTCTTAGCTCTCACACGATTTCAATGCCAAATTGAATAGGACATAAATACAAAAAAATAAATGCCTATAAATAATAATAATAATAGGACATTACTCTCAACAATATGCCTTTAAATATGCTTTATAAACTTTCCTTCGTGTCTCGGCTGCCTCCTTCGAGCTCTAAGAATGAGCTTATATCTATTTTCTTGTGAGAGAGGGTTCAGGTCCCTTTTATATTACTAAAGGCCCAAAAATATTGTTTAAAACCCTTATCCCTCCAACTGTACACCAACCAACTCGGTTCCACTCTCCACGGTGGGGTCACGGGTTTAAACCTGCCAACTATTATTTTGGTCGATTTGTTGTATTTGTCGTGGGAAAATCCCACATCTACAGCGCGGGAGATGGCATTTGCCTTTAAATAGGACTCAGTCCCCTACTATTTATATTGCTCCGGTCACGCCTTTGAATCTTTTTCTTTTCCCACGAGTATGTGGCGAGCTGACATACATTTGATCTGCTGAGCCATTGGTGTGTTGTGCATGGGTTTCCCTGTGGCATTGTTTATTCACCCATCGTTGATATAAGCCCATATGGGCCGAGTCATATGGTATATTGGCTCGTCCATAGGATCTCACCGAGATATAAGTGGAAATAATATATTGCCAAGTAATATGTGGAACCACCATGTGAATTAATCCTAACTTTTTCCAATGTGGAAATAACCCCCAAAGCATAACAAAATAATTCAGACCAATATAGAATTTGATCATTTCGACCGTTGAGGATAATATAGGCCTTGATGGGGATTTGACCACCCCACCGAGATAGAAATATAGCTCATCAAACTCAAATCAATCCTACAATGCAACTCAAAAGGCACAATCCCCTTATCGCTCCTCGGTAGGCATATCGAGCGAATTCAATTCGTGGTGGCAAGCCATGTGGTGGCTTGAGGACCCACCACATTGGTGATAATAAAATAGTCCTCACAACGGTCGGGCTCCCTTCCATTACAAAAGTGAGCCTCTTGTTCGCGCGACCATATTCTTGCGTGTCGAATACTTGAGAATGAAAACATGACACTGACGGGACGATCATTTTTCCACTTTTTCGTGACTCGCGAATTGACCCGGTCATTCCTAGGGTTCACTGCAACTTTAACCAATCACCATGCGCACGCACGAACTCCATTTTGATGTTCAAATAGTCGTCGGAAAGCTCTTGGAATCAAATTCTACATTGTGCTAATTCTCGGGAAGTTTGTGGAACATTTGTTCTTCATATTACCTCTAGATCATATTACAAGAATATTGGGTGTTATTGTTTTCTTAGAGCCATATGAATTTCTACATTTTATATGTAGAAGAGATTTTTCTTCTTTTATTAAATGGTAATCACATAAATCTTATTGTCATACAAGGGGGAAAACAAAAAGAAAGAGAGAGATAGTGAGTTGATTTCAATATTTAAAGGATTATAGTCTTGTAACTCAAATTGGTTGGAAATGTTATAAAACCAACGAGATCAACATTTAAAATGACCCACCTTGTTTTTAGTATCCTAATTATATTTGAATCTATTAGTTGTAATAGTCAAATTTTAATTTTGGAAGAGTTGTTATCCATCTTGTAATATTGCAGTTCAAAATATTAAATATGTGAACTTGATCTTTCTCATTATTAGATTTTATTGTGGAATGAGAGATAAAAAAATTAACGTTCGAGGGTCATGTGGCTAGGCCTACCAAACCTCTCCCCTCCTTCCTCTCCATACATCTAGTGTCTTGACCTATCTAGAACACATTCCCTCTTTCCAAAATACTCAACCTTTTTCCCTCAATGTTTTGGTGTGTGCTCCCACATCAAGAAAACCTATTTCTTTTCTATGCCAAAACCCCTCTCATGACCTTCCCGATACATTTCCCTATCATGCATGGTTACTGACCTCAACCACCTCCATCGCCATAAAATAATTTTGTGTATATATTTTGTAAAGGATACATACATAACGAGTGCATGTGTATAAAATGTGGCAATAAGTTTGATGGAAAAAGAGAGAAAACATCCTTGTGATACCCAAAATATGAGTTGTAAATAAGGAATGTTGAAATATAATTTGGTGAATCTCCATTACCCTTCATTTAAAGCTCTTCCAAGTTCTTGAGAGAGAAGGAAAAAAACAAAGAAAGAGGCAAACGTTGGAAGATAGGAAGTAATAGAAAATGCAATATATATCATGGATTTAAAGAGATATCAAACATGGAGAACCACCGTGTGAAGAAATGAGCATTAAGTGTGGCTTCTATTACATTAAATATTGATTGATTATTTTTATTAGGTTATACATGTTGTTTAATATTGTTTCCCTACGGTAAAGAGCATGCGGTCGTTCATGTGACTATCTTAAATTTGATAGGTGTTTTGACGTTTTGGCCATGTACTTAAATTTGACAAGCATTTTGACATTTTTTACTTTTTTAAGTTGTTATTTGTTTTTATAAGCTTTGTTGTGCTTAGCAATTGCATGTTAAATGCAACATATGCATGTGTTTATTTTTATTCTTAAATATATAATTGTTTAATCTTTTAAGGGATACAACTTTCTTGTAGGCACGTGGTGTAACATTTACGAGAGAATTTGATCGGAAAAGGCATCGTCTCTACATGGAGGATGATTCAAGGAATATAAGCAATGCAAATACAAATATTGTAAAAGAATAGGAATCCTAATGAATTCCAAAGTAATAAATTGGGGATAGAGGTAATAATTGTTGATGTGTTTGTGCGTGAATTTTATGCTAAACTTGTAACAATTAAAATAAACTTGTTTTCATCATGCCAATTAAAATATGACTGAATTAATCCTAACTTTTTCCAATGTGGAAATAACCCCAAAGCATAGCAAAATAATTCAGACCAATATAGAATTTGATCATTTCGACCGTTGAGGATAATATAGGCCTCGATGGGGATTTGACCACCCCACCGAGATAGAAATATAGCTCATCAAACTCAAATTAATCCTCCAATGCAACTCAAAAGGCACAATCCCTTATCGCTCCTCGGCGGGCATATCGAGCGAATTCAATTCGTGGTGGCAAGCCATGTGGTGGCTTGAGGACCCACCACATTAGTGATAATAAAATAGTCCTCATAGCGGTCGGGCTCCCTTCCATTACAAAATTTGAGCCTCTTGTTCGCGCGACCATATTCTTGCATGTCGAATACTAGAGAATGAAAACATGACCCTAATGGCACGATCATTTTTCCACTTTTCGTGACTCGCCAATTGACACGGTCATTCCTAGGGTTCACTGCAACTTTAACTGATC
The DNA here is from genome assembly GCA_018340775.1 of Taxus wallichiana var. yunnanensis. Taxonomy (NCBI): domain Eukaryota; kingdom Viridiplantae; phylum Streptophyta; class Pinopsida; order Cupressales; family Taxaceae; genus Taxus; species Taxus wallichiana. The sequence goes on along the minus strand of CM031241.1, from coordinate 123,661,513 downwards.
ACCATGCACACGTCACGAACTCCATTTTTGATGTTCAAATAGTCATGGAAAGCTCTTGGAATCAAATTCGCATTGTGCTAGTGCAGGAAGTTTGAGGAACATTTGTTCTTCATATTACCTCTAGATCATATTACAAGAATATTGGGTGTTATTATTTTCTTAGAGCCATATGAATTTCTACATTTTATATGTAGAAGAGATTTTCTTCTTTTATGAAATGGTAATCACATAAATCTTATTGTCATACAAGGTGGGAAAACAAAAGAAAGAGAGAGATAGTTGATTTCAATATTTAAAGGATTATAGTCTTGTAACTCAAATTGGTTGGAAATGTTATAAAACCAACGAGATCAACATTTAAAATGACCCACCTTGTTTTTAGTATCCCTAATTATATTTGAATCTATTAGTTGTAATAGTCAAATTTTAATTTTGGAAGAGTTGTTATCCATCTTGTAATATTGCAGTTCAAAATATTAAATTTGTGAACTTCAATCTTTCTCATTATTAGATTTTATTGTGGAATGAGAGATAAAAAAATTAATGTTCGAGGGTCATGTGGCTAGGCCTACCAAACCTCTCCCCTCCTTCCTCTCCATACATCTAGTGTCTTGACCTATCTAGAACACATTCCCTCTTTCCAAAATACTCAACCTTTTTCCCTCAATGTTTTTGGTGTGTGCTCAGCCCCACATCAAGAAAACCTATTTCTTTTTCTATGCCAAAACCCCTCTCATGACCTTCCCGATACATTTCCCTATCATGCATGGTTACAGCCTCCAACCACCTCCATATGCCATAAAATAATTTTGTGTATATATTTTGTAAAGGATACATACATAACGAGTGCATGTGTATAAAATGTGGCAATAAGTTTGATGAAAAAGAGAGAAAACATCCTTGTGATACCCAAAATATGAGTTGTAAATAAGGAATGTTGAAATATAATTTGGTGAATCTCCATTACCCTTCATTTAAAGCTCTTCCAAGTTCCGAGAGAGAAGGGAAAAAAAGCAAAGAAAGAGGCAAATGTTGGAAGATAAGAAGTAATAGAAAATGCAAGATATATCATGGATTTAAAGAGATATCAAACATGGAGAAACTGCGTGAAGAAATGAGCATTAAGTGTGGCTTCTATTACATTAAATATTGATTGATTATTTTTATTAGGTTATACATGTTGTTCAATATTGTTTCCCTATGGTAAAGAGCATGTGGTCGTTCACGTGACTATCTTAAATTTGATAGGTGTTTTGATGTTTTGGCCATGTACTTAAATTTGACAAGCATTTTGACATTTTTACTTTTTTAAGTTGTTTTTGTTTTTATAAGCTTTGTTGTGCTTAGCAATTGCACGCTAAATGCAACATATGCATGTTTTTATTTTTATTCTTAAATATATAATTGTTTAATCTTTTTAAGGGATCTGACTTTCTTGTAGACTTACGTAGGCTGTAACATTTACGAGAGAATTTGATCGGAAAAGGCATTGTCTCTGTGGAGGATGATTGAGGAATATAAGCAATGCAAATACAAATATTGTAAAAAGAATAGGAATCCTAATGAATTCTAGTAATAAATTGGGGATAGAGGTAATAATTGTTGATGTGTTTGTGCATGAATTTTATGCTAAACTTGTAACAATTAAAAGAAACTTGTTTTCATCATGCCAATTAAAATATGACTGACAAAAGGTTTTCTGATGGAACCCACCTCCCATTGAAGAGAATAACATGGATAAGTGTTACTGCAATCCTTGTAAAGCCAAATCCAGTAGGAAAAGAAAAAAGGTGTTGAGGTGCAATTTGTTGTAATTATTGTAAGCATCAACATCCAAATCAAACTCTGGTGTGAGAATACATGTTGTATTGTATGTGTGACCATAGTCGCCGTGAACAATTGACTTGAGAAGATGGGGAATTTCCTTGCATTGTAAATGTCAAATTTCCAATATGATAGAGGAATGAAAATATAAATAGAGGAAAAATCCAACGCCAATATTAACTATGGAAAACCAGGGGGTCACAAGGGGGCTTCCAAGATATGATGAAATTCCAGCCCAATCTAGGGTCACAACCCCGATGCCCAAACCATGAAATCCCGAACCAATTTGATTTGTTGTGACACTGTGTGGACTTATCCAGCAAATCCATGAAAAAATGACAAGATTGTGAACTCATTTCCAAGCAATGAATAGTATCTAATAATGATAGCCAAAAATATTGTGAAGATCTGCATGCTTGAGAGACCTTTTTTTTTCTCCCTTTCATGAAGTGTCCTGATAAAACATTCACATAACTCTTTGATCAGGTAATATAAAAGAAAAACGATGCTCTTATATTCAATATTTACTAGAATAGTGAAAACTAATCTTAAAAGATGGAAGTCAGAAATTTGTATTCATACAACACAATAAGCACTGCTGATGACAGTTAATTATGTGAATCAAGCTTCCTTAGTAAGACTTTTCTATGAAACATTGGTTTACAATTACTCTTCAAAATTTATCAATCTAAATGAAACTTAGAGAAGTATGGTGGAAAATTTACAAGCTTGGTCATTGATACTTAGGTGAGTCTAGGTATGATTAGCAACTTTCTGGCAGTTGATTATGATTTTTATAGGGTGATTGGAAAGTTTCTTCCATAAATGTTCAAATATTATTTTCTTAAAATCATGCCTCGTGTTTTACTTGATAAATTACAAAAGAATTACATATATGACAAAGAGACATCTTCTAGAGTCAACCCACACAAGCAAACTCTACTTTTGCAGCTACATGCAATGAATCAATATATGGCAATGAGTCATCCTCTAGAGTCCAGCCACACTACCAAACTCTACTTTTACACCGATGTAAAGAATCAACAAATTTTCTAATAACATTCAACCTAGGTGTATCATGTTTAGCTAAATATTTCCTTTAAGTATCAAAATCTAGCAACTACAATGCTGAAAAAATTGCTCAAACATGCTCTAAGTTTTTAGTACTTCATCAATATCATTTTTCTTGAAAGCAACAAACAATCATTAAAATGGATTACAAGTTATCTTTATTGGTTGAATTTGTACTAGGTTGGAGGGCCACCACATATGTTTTGGTTCTACTAAATATTTTTGTAGGAGACCAACCCACCCATAACCTAAAACCTGCATGAATACTCAAGCTCTCATTATTGCTGGAAGTTTTACATCTCACACATTCTGGTGCCAATGAATGCATATAAAACATGAACAAAATAAGCTGATCGAAAGAAGACTAAAGTATTAAATTTTTTAACCGATGATTGATTGGTTATCATATGCTTGAAAATAAGCATTGCTTTCAGTTTTGCAATAACCAGATTACTTCCACGAGATTCTTTCGGATGTGTAGATACCCACTTCACATTCAGTTTCCTATTGTGATGTTTTTGAGTCAGAACAATGAACACTTGTGTCTTAGTAAGTGTGGGTTAGCATTTCATCCCTAAGCCTCACCGGCTCAAAATAAAAAACAGAGATACCTAGGTGAAAATCTCTTCAAAAATTGTTGTTGAGTGAATAAAACACTTGTGTTGTTATGACTATGATCAATGATACAACAAAGCTTATATTCTTGTTGTAGAAAGCTTTCATGACATTGATGGCTCCAATTGAAAATTAATTTCCACCACCAAAGGCAACACCGGGAGTAGAAAATATTATGATAAGTACATGTTCTTTCATATTGAAAGGCCCAGGGTTGAGAGAGAATTCCAAACCGATCAAAGGGACCCTCATTGACATGTCAGAAGAACAAACACAATCCACCATCCGCTCAAACAGAACACCCCACCCCTTTCCATACACGAAGTTTTCCCATATTTCCGCCCTCGCCGCAAAATATTGAATCTCAACGTAATTTTGCAAAAGAATAGATTTTTGGCAAACGGGTAAGTGCACGAAGTTGGTGGACAATTCCGTGGACATAAAAACCTGAAATTCAGGAACCGTGATCACGGTTTATATACCGCGATCACGGTTCCTGAATTTCAGGTTCGGCAATTACCGAACCTAAACCGTGAGCGTGGTTATAAACTGTGATTGCAAAAATCTAAGACAAAAATTAGCGATCCGTGACTCCTTATTTTCCCCATTTTTCATTTCAAACCGTGATTTCTCCTAGATGTTTTTCACTTGAGCTTTGAATACCACCTCAAAATTGCTCATCGGACTTCTGGATTGTGATAGATTCAACCATGCCACCAAGATGAGGAGGTAAGCCCCGATTTTAATAATTTTTTTGCATTTTAGGTTTTTTTAGCATTTTCATGGGTTTTTTGAAATGTTTGTTTATGTATACAATTTTCTTGTTTTATCAGTTGGTCGACAAGCTTGAAATCGTGCAAACCATCAAAAAATTCCTCAAAACCCACCAAACATTCCTCAAAACCCTTTGAACATTCCTCAAAACCCTCCTCCAAACATAGATCCACCTCCTGTGGCTCCTTCTGTCCCCACTGAGCCAGCAGGAACACAAGATAATATGTAACACTCTGATTTTGTATGTTAACTTGGTGAATGTTTTACATACTGTTATAGCTGCTGAAATGAAAGCAAACATGTTAAGATATGTTTTGATCTTAAGAGAATGTGTTGCTAATTTGGATTCTTGCATACTGTGATTTATTGCATGGGACAACAAATATTGTACTTGTGTGTTTGCCGATGTGACGGACATTGTCGATACTTGCTTTGCTCTTGTCTTTGATTTGACAAGATACCCAATCAATTCCATTGATTCAAGTATGCTGAGGTCCTCTTGTGTTTTCTATGTCAATTCACACTTGAACCGGACTGAAATTGTTATGAGCGTGCAGCGCCTGATTGCAGGTGTGAACAGCTAGCACGAAAATGCCAACGACAGGGATTCGATTCTTTAACCCTGTACTGTTGAACTTGGGACCTCGTGAGGCGAGAAACGCCTGGACACGGGTGACCTTGGTACGTGATCCGAAGGACGGAACGTCCTGCTCTGCGTTAACGTGAATGTTAGTAGGGAGGCTGGATGGAAGTTGTTAGTGTTAGTGGTTAGTAGGAGTTAAAACCTAAACTAATCCTAAATCCTAACATGCACCCTACACTACTACCCTAAGTGGATTTTTAAATTCAAAAAAAAAAAAGGGGAAAATAAAACCTAAGGCTAAACTAAGACCTAGGTTGAAAACCATATGCAACCTAAACTAATCCTAAACTAAGGGGTACGCAGACCCTTGGGAGGAAAGGGATAAGGATGGAAAGGGCATTCATTGGCATTTAATAAACTGTCCCTACGTGGACCGCTAGTTTTGGCGAGGCAGGTAAGGAATTAGAGGCATCTATTTAGAAATAGAGCCAAATTCAGTTTTGCATGGAAATTTGAAATTTAAAAGCTCGCCAACCCAAGTGGCGGTGGCGTGGAAAATAAGGAAAAAGGCAGAGCCTTAATTGCATTAATTGTTTCGGTCCTCGCGACCAGCTCACCTTGGAAACAGCATGAGGGAATTTGATTTTTCATTGTTCGATTTGGTTTTGGCCGAAGTTGCTCTGCATTTGGTTTTTTTGGTCTGGTTCAGTCGAACCAGCTCTTGGCATTTGACATTTTTCGTGGAGATTTGGAGGCTGTTGTTAAGCCTGAAGAAGGAAGGAAGTGTTGGAGAGTTTGTGTTGTCGCTGTGGAAGGAAAAACGTGGCAAACGAAGTTTTCTTCGAGTTCTGGAAGAGAGATTACAGGCATGTTAAGCCCTTCTCTTTAAAAACCCTTGCTTTGATTAAGTGTTTCATTAAAACAACCCTGCTCTTGGGTTGGATTGTGTGATTGCTGTTGAATCGATTTGATTTGGATTTTGTTGATTCTTGCTTTCTTTTCTTTGGAAATGATAAGAAAATGGCTCTGGTTGCTCGGCCTTGATGTGTTGTTGCTTGAATCGAGTTGGAATATGAATTCATGTTGTGGTTGCTAACAAAAGATTGTGGAATGAAATAGACGTTTTCTTTCTCTGTACATGTTGTATGAATTGGAACAGGCTTTGTGCGTTGTTCTTCTTCTCGCGTGCAATCGATTTCTTGCTATTGTATTTGGAACTGCCCTTGCATGTAAAATGGAAATGGAAATACAGTCGAGTTATATTGCTATGATTTGGGTTTCCTTCTTACTTGCTGTCATTTTTGGAAATAATGGGGTAAAGTCGTTCCCTTGTTGTTGTGATTAATCTGACCTTGCATTTTGATTGGTTGGAAACACTTCCACGACGTGCTGGTTTGTTGACAGTATGGTGTTTGAAATAGATGTTTTTCTTTCACTGTTCGTGATGTTTGAAAGTGGAACAGGTCGTGTAATCGTTCCTTGCTGTTGTGTCTGGAACTGCCTTTGCATGTAAATGGAGGTTGAATATGGTTGGGTGTGTTGCCATGATTTGGGTTCGTTGACCCTTGCTGATTCTTTTCTTTTGAAATGATAGGGAATCATTTTTCTGTGCTGTGTTTAACTGCCTTGCTCTTCTTGCATGGAACTCCTCCATGTTGTGCTGGCTATTGACTTAATATGAAATTGCGAACTGGTTATTCTTGTAAAATAGAATGTGGAACTGTACAGGCAGTATGGGTATTTTATTCTTTGTCTATTGTTTTGCTGTCATCTGAACTTGTGTTATAATTGTATCGGCTGTGCGAGTTGCATGAGGTCATTTCTATAATGAAATTTCTTTTACAAGAGGAAATAGATCTTCTCTCTTCTGTTGTGTTTGATTAGGATGAAGACAACTTTGAATTTTGTCTGAATATAGGAAGTTTCCTTGGGAAAAGAAAAGATAACACATTATTGACTGTTCTTTCCTTTCTTGCTTAAAAGGGAGATAAGACTTCCTCTTCCTTCTGCTGTTTTGAATTATGAGGAAATGGCATCTTGTATTTTAAAAGGGAATGGGCATTAGACTTTTATATGAGTGTTTATGGGAATTGGAAAAGAAATAGCTTTCCCTCTGAAATTGTAATGAATAAGGTGATCTTGCTAGGAAAGTATGATGATTAGTTATGTTGATCAATGCTGAACGGTCTTTGAGAATGGACTGTTTTGGTGGTTACGAATTAGTTTGAATTGCTGGGCAAGGAATACATGCAATGAAATTTTGTCATGCAATGGGAGTTGCCTTGACTGTACTAGGTTCATATTTTGCCATCCTGTACGGTTATTTTGCTAAAGGTAATGACGTCTGATTTTTCATTCTGGAAGTTGTGCATACTGTTATGAAACTGGAAAATGGATTGGGTAGAATCATTGTTGGAAGGAAATCCTTCTTCTGCCTGCTGTTTTAACTTGATGAAATTCATAGTCATGTGAATAATGGACTTGCTGTAGGTAACAGCAATGAATAAATGTTATTCTGAACGGGGTACGTTCCTAGAATTAGATAATCATGTGATTAACTGACTGCATGATTGAAATCATTTCATTTAGTATGCTTGACGAAAGAAATATGGTTTCCTTTATTATGGTAAATATATGGTATGCAACCTTATATTGTTTGATCTTAGAGGTACCTAATGTTGTACTAATGTTTCGGATCTTTAAATGAGTCTCGATTCAATGAAGTATGGATATGAATGGTGAATTCTTTCTGTTTTCATTTAAAGCTGATTATATATGAAATTATCCTGTCTTTATAGGAAAGTGAATTCCGAAAGGATTTCGTAAGTTTCACTCAATTGTTATCTTGAATTGACTTTCATTTGGGTTTCTTGTTAGGATGGTTATGAGGAAGGAAATAGAGATATGAATGAATGACTTGGAAAAGTGATCTTTTCTTCTTTCATTCAGTTGGAAATCTGGAATTCGTGAATAATGAATTTTATAGTGCTTAGATGGGAGCAACTATATGCATTGCTGTTCGCTTTCTTGTCTGTACTTGATTGCTTGGATTCTAATATGACGCATGAACTGAAAAGAAAGTAATGGAATTACATTTCAGTTAGTTTCGTCCTTTGCATTCATTGTTATTGAAGGGCGTGGAAAGGATAACAGTGTGTTCTATCTGTTGTGAGTTACTTGTATTCTTAACTTTTCAAATATTGTGAATTGATACTTGTAACGATTATGTAGAAACGGGACAGCAGTCCCTTGGCTGATTGTGATGATATTTGATAGTCAGTTGTTATGCTGATCTTCCCTTTGTGCCTATTTCGAGATTGATGTTTTGCTGTAGTTTCATAAAAGCAGGGTTCTTTTATTGAAACAGTTAGTTGAAGCATCTTATTTTTAAGGATAAGTGCTTAATGTGCTCAGTTCATTGAACTGACCCGTGCAATTCATTTTGCAGATGGAATTTGATTAGAATGAAGACTTGGCTGTTTTCTGATGCCTCTTGATTAGGTGTAAAATAAATTGTAATTGTTGCTTTTATTCCTCTTTGAGGAATTGTGAAAAGAAGAAAACATATTCTTCTGTCCATGAGTTGTATGGATGCTTTGTATAAACTATACCCAATCAGCTGGATTGGCAAATGTACAAATTATGACTTGAAATATTGAATACAATTACAAGTGTGATATTTTCAATAATTATATCAGTTTGATATTGCTGTTTAAATTGGGAATATGATGTTATTTCTTGATTTGGAATTGTTTCATTGTCCTTGGATGGATGCTGAATTGAAACTGATATCTATTCTTACTTAAATGCAACTTTTAAGTTGAAAAGTGCAATTAGTTCATACTTGGGTAAAGATGAATTTTTAATTGACATTAAAAAGGATTAAGAAGAATATGATTCCATAATCAGAAGGTATTCAGGATTAGCTTAGGAGCTAAGGAATATCAATTCAAATTCGGAGTAATCGAACTTCGTTTTCGAACTCCATTAATGATCTCGTTTGATAAAATTCAGAATAAAGGATATAGGATAAATATATCCATAACTAATGGACCTTAACTATATAACATTAAGGAGAACAAATGAATTCATTTCTCGAAGTTTAGACCTCGTTTGAATGACGTCTAATAAGTTAATATTCTGAAATTAGTTGCAGTTGGAAACATCTTGGCTAAGTTTAATAGGTTAAACTTATCACGTCTGTCGGTATGGACTTTCGCTTAATCCAATGATTAAGAAATAAACCAAGTAAGGAAATGTAGCCCTTCGATACGAAGGAGAAGATACATAGCAAACTAATGGACGGTTTAGTCCCTCTTAGTTATATACAATCGTAATGGGAAATGAGGATCAAGGGATCGCATTTAATGCTTTGAAAGTTGATTTTAATTATTAACTCGTGGCTAAGTCACTTGAGCGGGATGATGTGTATTCTCGATGGGTGGATTCGCAGACATTGGCATACGCCGCCTAAAGAAGGTGTCTTCATGAAGACGGGGTCTTCATGACGACACGATGTTCATGTGACATATAGAATGCCCTCCCGAATTAAAACATTTAGAATACATAGGTGAATGTGTAGATCTTTAGGGGGATAGGGTATGATCTCGGTATACGAGTGACTCAGGAATACTAAAGATAAATAGACACACGGAGTCATGGGGTAATGACACCGTATGTCCGCATATCTTTAGTTACTGTGGAGTGCCTTCCTATACCCGTTCATATTACTAGCTAGAATTGAAAGGTTAAAACCGACCTTAAACGATGAGGACTGGTAGGAGCCGGGAAAGACCATTCTAGATAACTTGGTGAAGTGAAGTGAAGGACGTATTCGTAGATGTGTATCACATCCAGAATATGATCATGCAAAGCATGTGAAAATCTTTGGCCAAAGTATCGCAATTGCTTGGTTCGTTGTCTTTATCACTTAATTTAAGATGCGGGTTGTCGATGAATATCGGTAACAAATATTCGAGATAGGCTTCTTAAATGGATCACTTGATAACCAGGGGAAGGTTATGAGAACAGTATATATAATATACTATGCATAAACAAACATGAAGGATCGGTTGTTGCCGAGTCATGAACATGAAGGATCGGTTGTTGCGAGTCATGAAATGAAGGATCGTTGAAACTCGAGCCATGAAAATGGAAAGATCGGAGTTCCTCGAGTCATTTACGGCAGCATATAGAATCTTTATAAGATTGAATGGCATTGAATGTGTGTTCCATATTGTAAATATGCGAAAAGGGAACATTCGTTTAAAAAGGTATTGTGTGATCCAAATGTGTTGTTTGGGCGAGAGAGCCATTATTAAAACTTGAACGTGTGTTTGAATTTTATAATTCATAACAGAGAACGTTATATACAAAAAAATTCCCTTGTTACGGTGTTTTAAAAATGGGGATGTTACATAATATCATTGGAAGAATTCAAGAAAATAAAATTGTCATTGAGAACTTAATTAGACTATAAGACAAAATCATGCCACAAATCCATCCCGCATGACTTTAGCCAATACATTGCAAACATTGATTGGCGAAGTCGAGTCCACAACTAACCAAATACATAGATGGAATACCTTTAGAGGTGACTATAGGTGGTGGTATGCGGATAAACTATCCCATACGGCCATAAAAGATAAAAAAATGGAAAAGACCTCATTTGTGCATTATTTACCGACCCTAGAACCAATGCCCCCCTGTAATTACTTGCAAACAGTTCCCAATCCATTGGTGCCACAATGACCGAATCAAAAACATTTTTGGGACCGATGGTGGATGGTTTTTGATTATCCACCATGCAACAACAATGAGGTTCCTCTTTATTTTTTGAAGAAATTATATTGCGAGTTCATGCTCAATGAGGTCCCGAATTATTTTGACTTTTCTAAATTTTTTGGTCGAGGAGGTGGCTCTGCACAGAGTAGACCTAGTGCATGCATAGGTCAACCTAGGATCCCCCATGCCCCAAAACCCCCACTGCCTTCAATTATCCCTCCCCGGTGAAGGAGGTTGTGGAGATTAATACACTACATGCATTAAGGGAGCTCACCGACACTTTGACCCAAAGCATAGTGACGGTGCATCTGATGATGTTGGTGGAGGCACCAATTCTAGTGCACCACACCACTATGGATCATGTGGTGCCGTATGCACTGCGGGAGAGACATCATTTGTTGGTTCACAGGATTTCTTTTCTATAGATGAGATGTTGGGGAATGTTTTTGGAACTGGTGCCACTGATATTGGTCTTTCACAGGTAAATTTCATATATATATATATATATATATATATATACAATAGTTTAATTCGCATGTTTGAGATTTTAATATATATGTATTTGATTGTACATCATGTACATACATGTAAAAACTAATTTTTTATTTTATTTTAAATAGCAAGAGCCGGTAAAGGAAACATCAAGGCATCAACATGCTACTTTATGTGGCTAAGCGTGTTTCAAACGTAAGTTTCAAGTTGTGCAAACTTACATTTTTAATTTCATTTGATTGCACTAGATTATTATTATAATGTTTCATGTGTATGTTATACATATTAATATGTTTGTCTTTTATACACGAGGAGCACAGGCGGGTCATCATCTCCTCTGGGAACTAAGGCTATTGGCACGCCTCACATGAGTTTTACTTGAGTTAGTAAATTTTTACACTTTGTTTTTAATTACTTGGAAGTTCACGTGGATTACATGTTTTGGACCTCTGTTATGTGGTGCACAGTCATGTAGATTTTAATATTGATTTGTACATGTTTTTGTATAGCCTATGACTTGCTAGAGAGACTCCTCCATATATGTAGACTATGGAGGATCACGTAGAGCATCTTGCCATAGATCTGCAGATCCATTAAGCGAGGTACAATTTTTCAAATTTGTAAAATTTTGGAGGTTCATTATTTCTTATTACTTAAATCTACAATATCAAATTTTATATGTATGTGAAATATTTAATTTGAAAATTTATTATTTGTATGTAGTTTACCCTCGTGAGTCTATTGTTGTCCCCTGCAATGCATCAACAACAAATTGATAGGGATCATGACATTGCGGTAAGATTTCACATGCATTTTAACTAAAGTGTACAAGTTTCTAAATTTTGAATGTATTTTAAAATTTTGGGTGTTAAAAACTTGTTGTTTATGAATGTGCGGAGTTAGGTAGAGGCATGCTTAGAGACACCTAGGACCACACACGGATGAAATCAGCGGCATCTCCCTCCACTACATCCCCAGGTCGTGGACGTGCTACTTCTAGCAGGGCGAAGAGAGGGAAGATGTTTCATGAGTAGATTCATAGTCCACTTGGATGTACATAGATATATATGGGCCATCTGGTCCTAGTGAACATGTTTCTTCATATAGTCCATTGTATATATATAGCCTTTTGCAACCGCATGTGGTCCTATATACATTATGACACACTTAGTTCGAGATGTACACATACATTATGAACTTACATATATTTTTAGAGACGTGCGTCTAGAGCACACTTTTTTTTATTCTTATATATCCATGTGTGTTGGTTTTCATAACGATAAATTTGAACTATATGTTTGATTTGATTTCATTGCATGTATGATATCCTTCTATGTATGTTTTCATAACCATTTAAATTAGTTCTAGATATGTATGTTTGATTTAAAATTAAAAAACCATGTCCCGGAGCACTACATGGTACAATTGTTAAGCAAACCTATTCCATTAAGCAAAACCATGCTAGGTGAACTACAAAAGGGAAAAATTTATGTACAATTACTTTTTTTTAAAGCTAACACTCAATCTGTTGCATATCAACTAATGCGAACATTGATAGAAATAAGTGAGGTAGAGTTCATCTTGAACTATATATGAATATTTAACGTTACTTATGGTGCAACATTGAAGATTTTACAATTTTCCCGATTTTCAAGTTTTACAATTTTCATATTTCTAGAATTGAAGATTACACAAAGGTTTCAATTTTTTTCTTTGTTATCAAAACTTATTATTTTTAGTAAGGTTCATATGCCAATTTAATAATAAATATTTAATCATGTCTTCTTGTATTTGGATTGAGATGAAATTTTTTTCATTAGATTAGGTATTTTCATATGGTTTCCTGCTTCAAATTTCAAGTGTTTTCGATCTCTAGAATTGCAAGGATCTAAAAAGGCAAGTTTTTTCTCTAAAATTTTAAATGGGATGCTATAAAAAATTAGGGTACCAATGGAAAATATTTTTATATCATCTTCAAGGAGTTCATGAGTAGAAGTTATGGGTAAAATTGCAGGGGAAATGGAGCAAAAATGAAGGAGATGTGAGCAAAAATCTGATTTTTGCAATCGGGTTTCTTGAAAATTTAGTAGCATAACTAAATATATGCAGAAATGAAGGAAAAGAAAATATTAAAAAGGGATTAAAAAATGGCTAAGTGTATGTTTATACTCACCTCTTAACATTAACCTAGCTAACTCACCTTCTAACTCATCCTTGACCATTTTGGATTAACCCGGGTTACATGGCATGATTGGGGTAGGGTTCAAGCCTTAAGTGAAAAGGGACTTAAAGGGGTGATAATGTGTGAAGGGGTTAAGTATTCATGAGAGGGGGAAACATAATCAATTTGGGGTGCTAAGGAATTGAATACCTAGTGAGAATGTTACAAGCCTTAAGCGACGAAAGGGAGAGATTTCATGTGGTGGTGCATTCTGATGTCCCAAGTTAAAAAGGGTAAAAATTTGACAGTAAGCCCTTATTAGTATTCTTAGGTTTCACCCATCACATGAAGAATCCTCCTCTAATGAATAATCAACTCATGTCTTCCTCCACAAAATATCTTGAATGATGAGGCTTTTCCATAGACCATCTTGTTGAATCTGGAAACTATAAATGAAACTTTCTCATCTTCCAAGATGTTCACATGATCCAATGTGTTGAGTCAATTCCTAGGAATGGCATTGATATTTCCACATTGACTAAAATATTTTTCATTTAACTCTTCATAGGATTCTAGAGATATAACCTATGATCTCTACAAGGGCTTCTAAAGTATTGACTATTGAAGGAAATGGTCACAAATATTTTCCTGAACCAATTCTTAAAATTTGAATCCTAAAGTTTCTTCATGAGGAATTATTCTCCCTGAGAGGAGTACCAAGCTCATGCATTCTTGTGTCAAGATCTTCCAAAAAAATTTGATACATTCTCCTCATGGGATTCAAAATCAGAAATGGCTTCTTTTAGAGCATCAAACCTCTAGGTGATGGTATGGGACAAATTGTCATACAAGTTCTCTGAAGCAGATGAAAACACACCTGATCTCACCAAGGAATGTGAATCAAAATTATTCATCTCACTCGCAAATGGGAGATTATTTTTCCAATGGAATTTCTCTTTCTTGATCTCAACTCTATTCCTATTGATTTTCAAAAATATGACCAAGAACAATCTAAACAAAGAGATAATCTCAGGAAATAGATCATGTTCCCTTTTTCAAGGATCATGCTCACCCAATGGTCACATGTCCTTCTTTGCAGTATGAATGCTTGATCTTACTTGATGGGTGGGGGTTGAAGTTTCAGATGGGAGACATCGCTTCAATTTGAGGCGAGATGATTAATCTCATGCAATCAATGGTGGAACTTATGAATAAAAGGTCCTCACACATGTGTTCCCTTAATTTTTGATGATTTATTTATACTCCTAATTTTGTGTAGTGATCTGTGATGAAGAATCCTATTACAATGCAAAAATAATGAACATGTAAACACATAGCTGGGGCAGTAGAGGATGGAGAGAGATCACCACAACAACATGGCTCAAGAGAGCAAAGAAAGGACAGTGATGAAGCACCTAAGAGGACAGAGGCAAGTCCAAAGAGAACAAGAGAGATGGAAGGTAAACAATTGGCATTGAATGTTTTGAGTCCTAGGAAATGAACGGAGGTGAGGAGTGAAAATTCATGCCTCAGGATGTCATGGCACTAAACCGACTATGCCGGCACATCTGGGTGGCTAGGTGAATGCTATAGGAGGTGGTGTTTTAGTGCATGACAAGGTCGTTGCTTTTGGGCTACTTTGTTCGGGCGTAGTCCCTTAAGAGCCCTGAGACCAAAATATCGTTCAACTTTGACAGGTGACTACTCGAGACTCCATGGCACCTAGAGACACCTCGTATGATCCAACACCTCAGCATAGGGACCCTATATAATAGCCTCTCTCAGTTTTTTCCTTCTCATATCGATGCTCTCGCTGCCCTATTGTTTGCAAACATGCGAAATAGTGCAGTTGGAGCCAATGTAAGGTTGTCAAACGCTATATTTTACAAACGGTGGGTTGTGTCACTAAACGGACTATGCTGACATGTCAACGTGGCTAGGTGAACACTAGAGGAGGTGGTGTTTTGTGTGCGCAACAAGGTCGTTGCTTCCGGGCTACTTCATTCGGGCGTAGTCCCTTAAGAGCCCTGAGACCAAAATATCATTCAACTTCGACGGGTGACTACTCGGACTCGTGGCACCTAGAGATGCCTCGTCTAATCTAACACCTCAGCATAGGGACCCTCTACAAAAGCCTCTCTCAGATTTTTTCCTTCTCATTTTGGTGCTCTCGCTGCCCTATTGTTTTGCAAACATGCGAAATAGTGCAGTTGGAGCCAGTGTAAGGTTGTCAAACGCTATATTTTGCAAATGGCACAATGTGGCACTAAACTGACTACACCGACATGTTTAGGTGGCAGGTGAATGCTATAGGAGGTGGTGTTTTGGTGTGTGACAAGGTCGTTGCTTCCAGGCTACTTCGTTTGGGTGTAGTCCCTTAAGAACCCTGAGACCAAAATATTGTTCAACTTCGACGGGTGACTACTCGGACTCCATGGCACCTAGAGATGCCTCATCTAATTTGAAACCTCGGTGTAGGGACCCTCTACAATAGGCTCTCTCAGTTTTTTCCTTCTCATTTTGATGCTCTCGCTTCCCTATTGTTTGCAAACGCGTGAAATAGAGCAATTAGAGCCAGTGTAAGGTTGTAAAACACTATATTTTGCAAATGGTGGATCATGGCACTGACGGATTGCGCCAACATATCCAGTGGCTAGGTGAACACTAGAGGAGATGGTGTTTTGGTGCGCGACAAGGTCGTTGCTTCTGGGCTACTTCGTTTGGGCGTAGTCCCTTAAGAGCCCTGAGACCAAAATATCGTTCAACTTCGACGGGTGACTACTCAGACTCCGTGGCACCAAGAGATGCCTCGTATGATCCAAAACCTTGATCTTGGGACCCTCTACAATAGGATCTCTCAGTTTTTTCCTTCTCATTTGGTGCTCTTGCTGCCCTATTGTTTGCAAACGTGTGAAATAGTGTAGTTTGAGCCAATGTAAGGTTGTTAAACGCTATATTTTGCAAACGGTGGGTCATGGCACCGAACCGAATATGTTGACACATCTAGGTGGCCGGTGAACACTACAGGAGGTGGTGTTTCAAAGTGCATGACACGGTTGTTGTTTTGGGCTACTTCATTTGGGCGTAGTCCCTTAAGATCCCTAAGACCAAAATATCGTTCAACTTCGACGGGTGACTACTCGGACTCCATGGCACCTAGATACACCTCGTCGATCTAATACCTCAGCGTAGGGACCCTCTACAATATCCTCTCTTGGATTTTTCCTTCTCATTTCAGTGCTTTCTCTGCCCTATTGTTTGCAAACGCGTAAAATAGTGCAGTTGGAGCCAATGTAAGGTTGTCAAACGCTATATTTTGCAAACGGTGGGTCGTGGCACCGAACCGACTACGCCGACATGTCTAGGTGGCTAGGTGAACGCTAGAGGAGGTGGTGTTTTGGTGCATGACAAGGTCATTGCTTCCGGGATACTTCGTTCGGGCGTAGTCCCTTAAGAGCCTTGAGACCAAAATATCATTCAACTTCGACGGGTGACTACTCAAACTCCGTGGCACCTAGAGACGTCTCGTCTGATCCAAAACCTTGGTGTAGGGACCCTCTACAATATCCTCTCTCGTATTTTCCTTCCCAGATCGGTGCACACGTGTAGGTATGGTCTTGTAAACACTTGGGGAGGAGTCATTTTCAAAATTTACAACATTTTCAAAATTTACAACTTTTTCAAAATTTACAACTTTTTCAAAATTTACAACTTTTTCAAAATTTACAACTTTTTCAAAATTTACAACTTTTTCAAACAATGAAAGCTTCTCTTAGCTTCGAGAATTTAAAATTCTCTACTAATAGTGCCAACCACGTGAAGGTGGAAGTTTTTCGGCGCCACTAACTTAAACATAAAAGTGTTAGTTAAAGAAATTTAAGTTTGGATCAAAACCATATACTATCTATATATACAAAATACACAAATTTAAAATAAAATATATTCAAACTTAAATCTAGATCTTTAAAAACTAATAAATATATATATATATATATATATATCAAAGAAATTATATATACTAGACATGAGCATTGTAAATTCATTCCAATGAACCATCGAGATTGGATCTACTCGAATAGCAAACAAGATTTCTTCATGATCGACTCTTGGACCTTCCAAAGAATCTTGTTATTAGGCCTTCCTCGATATCTATACGAGTATATGACATGATTTCAACTTTAGATTTCAAAGGACATGGGATAGGATTCCATTGGCCGTGAGGCCCACAGATGAAGGTGCTTTCTTATACTTTCTTAGAGCTTTAAATTCTGATATTACCTTAATGATTCAATCGATGCGAGGAAAAACCTTACCTGCAATCTATAACATTTCCATTAGAGCTGAAAATTGTTTAATTCAGGTTGGTAAACTAGCTCCTAGGCCACCTATGCCTCTATATCTAGAACTAGGAACTCTAAGCACTAGTTAGACACCCACATTAGCTCCAATACCTACCCCAAGGAATCGAGTTCGGTGAAGCCTCTACCTCATCCCCTAGCACTTCAAAATAGCTACAACTTGTTATCCCTTGGTTCCACAACCCAATTGGATAGAATTGATAACTAACATTGATACCAGTTTACGTTTAATAGTCTTACACACACCTACTAACTTTCGCTAAGAAAATAGAACAACTCAATATTCTAAATATCACTACTAATAAATCCTACAACTATTGGACTGCTCCTAGAAATAGGGTTTGATTACATGCATGACCATTCAAGGGCCACAACCACCATGAGTCTTTGGTTGTGATCCTCAGGTTCCACAACCCAATGGGCCTACTAGTCAGTCAGACATTGACACTAGTTTGTGTACATTAGTATTCAGATCTTCACCACTTCCACCAGATATTATTGCACATATTTCCTTACTAAACATGGCAGTCAATCAAGCTAAGACTTTCTGGACTAGACCGGAAAATCACCCATAAATACCTATGGCTACATCGCGCCTCTCATTCTTACTTCTATGACCTTATTTGGAAATCCATATGAGGCACCCAAAGGCCATTTTCCGCATGTTCAAAGCAACCAACAAATAAAATCTCAGCCAAGCTTTACATTGATTGGAGTCTACGAGTGGCCATTATTTTGATCGAGCCATCACACAACTTCAAGTTAGGAGATCATTCTTCTCCTTAGACTCATAGATCTTGACATTACATGTTGAAGATATAAGATTGCCTAATTAGCTTGATCTCTGTCACCACACTCACATTCACACTCATTCTACACCATCTGTCTCATCATGACCTTGAGAGGTCAGGTGAGAAGAAGGTCACGTGTTGATTTTCTTTTGTACAGTCTCCTTTCTTTAAGAAAGCTGTATAGCCCACTTTACACCTTTCTTTAACTCAAAGACAAGGTATATTACTTTCTCTCTCTATAATTGAAGCTTTTATCAACTCTACTAAATTCTCCACATCTTCCTTAAGCCCCTTGAGTTCTTGTTCAAACCACAACTCATACTTCCTTGTCGTTTCTCTCTTCTTTTCTTCTTTCTCTTCTTTTTCCTCTCTCATCTTCCTCATCTACTTCTCTATTACTTCTATTTCCCCACTGCACACACTTCCCAAAATTGTTAATAACAACAAAATAAATTTCTTCCGCGCTTTGATACCAAAAATGGTGCAACACAAAATGTAATCATGCATATACTCAGTCTATAAGAGTCTAAAACTACCAATTTTCACCTTATTCGGCCTTAAAGGATCATGTAACAAACCTATATAGGCTACACTTGTAATAAAGACTTAAATCTCATTATAGATAGTTTATAATATTTGTACCATAATTCTTTATCCTTAGCTAAACCCCATACAATCAATTGTTTGGTCTTAATTTACAAAGTAGTAATAGTCTTTCCTTGTTCTATATCAAGCTCCTAGATTCTTGCAAGGTAAATATAGGTCTCTGGTTATCAATCATTCATATAACACTTTGTGCCCTAGCGTACATCTTAAATTTTTGCTAAGACTTATAGTAGTTGTATCTTCACCACCCAAACCTGAGATTTTGCCAACTTTGCTCTCAAAATTTCCCTTAGTCTTTTTCACTCTGGTTCAAATAGCAAGAATGGACTCCTTCAAAAATTTTGGTTTATCTATTTTTCACATGAAATTTCCCATGACAAGAAGGTCACATCACACATAAAAATGATTACTAAGATAACCTATTCCACCAATTCCTCACTTTTTTTTTTTGCAAGATAGCTCTTTAGGCTCTTAAGTCAAGGCATGTTCGCTCCATATAGGAATATAAACTTCTAAGACCACACACAAGGTTTTCTACACTCCTTTAAAGTATCTTGATCATGTTAAAAGTGTAGTCCAAATTTCATCTTTTGATATCTTAATATCCTCTTTTAAATCTCCTTTTCTTCTTAGTGGTCTATTAGCTCCAATTTGTCCTTCATTGCTCTAATATCATGAATAACTAAACTTTTAAGTGGTTCCACAGAGAACAAATATACTATTTGTAAACACCCCTTAGGTCCCTTTCACTATGTTTCAAATTTTTAGAAGTAATTCCACCGTAGAGCTTAGGCTTCTTTATAAGGTGGCTTCACAAATAGGTTTACAAACTATGTCACCATGCCTTGCACAAGACTATCAAGAATAATTTGATATTCATCCTTCAAATTCTCTTTTTTCTTTCAAAATCTATTAGGTGGCCTCCTTGAGATGAATAATTCCAAGTTTAATGGTAACATATTGATTTTTAGGGCCTCAAACTTCAACCCTAGGCTTATTATGGATTTACTTCTTAAAACCCTAATGGAGGGTAAAATGCATATAAAAGACACGTATTTTCTCACCAAAGCATTAAATTCTTACCTGGTTCTTATCTTGATAGTATCCACACCATAATTTTATCAGTCGCTCAAGGAAAACATCAAAATCACTAGTTTCCTTATTGATTTCATAGTACAATCATGAGATATCATGGATCTCTTTCACTCAAATATGCTAGGTTAAGTTTGAATGTATTCCCTCGGGCTCGAAGATTAACACCCAAATTTTTTTATCACATTCAACCTCCTACTATTTTAGTCTACCCTCGAAGTTCTTCTTGGTTTCCATTTCTTTTTTAAATGGTTTTTACGTTGGAAAGCGACAGCGAGCATGGGAATCTACAAGTAACTCTTTCGCGTACCCACCTCTCGAGGTCATGCGAGACGATCGGTGGGGATGGAATATAGGTAGTATACGGAAAAACTAGTTAGGCAATCTAATGTCTTCAACACACACTAATGGAATTTGTGAATCTAAGGTAAAGAAGGCCCTTCTAACCTGGACCGGTGTGATAGATCGATCAGCAAGGATGACTGCTCGAAGGCTCCAATCAATATCGAGTTACGGTGTGATTCGATCTATGGGTTGTGGAATACGTGGAAAATGACCTAGGATAGTTTTGTGTATGTCTCCGAGACAGGTCATATGTATTCCCAGGCTCTCTAGGTCCCGTAATTGTCATCTGTGATAATAAAACAAACTATAATAAAGTGAAATCTAAGTATATTTCTAGCATATATGACTTCTTTTTGTATTTTACGATGATTTAAATGAATTTAAGAAAGTAGCTATTTAAAATATTTAGAATTGACAACTAAACTAATAACTTAAAACAAACAAGATAACCGAGTGTGGTTATTTGTCTGTGCAATTTTGTATATCTATTCTAAACAATGAAATAACTAATCTATTAGCAAGATTCTCAACCCTACCTCAGAAGTGAGGAGTGAATCATAGTTTCTCAGAAACTATCAATCCCCACAGCTTCCCCAGCAATATCGAGAATAAAATTAACTGAAATAAAGTGATTAACTACTCTGTTTGATATGGTTCTAACTAAAACTTTGAAAGTTTAAAACCTGGATTTCGCAGAACAGTGGCGAATCCGATGGTGTGTGTGATCTTGTCCCCTCAGTATGATCTCTTCGTTCTTTGTGTTCACGTAGATCCAGAAAAGCGTGTAATGCTTGCATCAACAGGAATAGGTGTTTGGAACAAGGGACAACCTTCAGAATGCAGATAGAATAGAACGCGGATAGGAGAGGGATAGCGCAAGAGTACAGAGCTTGGCTTATGCAATTCCTAGTGGGATCTACTACGAATCGTGCAACAAAATGCGTCCAGAACCTGAAACTATCCTGTATGAAGAGCAAAACCTACAACTTTAATGGCTTCCTAAGCTATTCTACTCTAATGGATTAGATAAAACAACAACATTGTTTGCACAAGTTGGATATGTGGCTTACCAACAGCTAGTCAATGCACACTAAGCATGAAATGAACTACACTATCAATCCCAAACAAACTAACAGACCACAACACTGAGAATGAGAAGATTGGAGTAAAATTGGTGGCCTCAAGTAATGACTGCACTTGCACAAGATGGATATGTGGCTTACCAGCTGCAACACAATACTAACCAAAACACGCAATGAAGAAAACTAAGTATTCTAAGCAAAGGAAAACTAAATTTATTGCAAAGAGGAATCCAGAAAACAAAACTTGAGAGAGGCCATTTGCTTGAGCACAAGCCATGCATTTATAGGAATTCAATCACCCAAAGATCAAAACCAAACTGAACTCCTAAACAATAAACAAAGGAAAAACACTATTCCAGGGGACCAAAAACATAAATGCATGCTCAAGTCGGCAAAGAAAGCTGGTGAAACGTGATATTTCACGCGAGTCGCGTCAAAAGAGTGTTCTGGAAAACGCGCACAGGACCGCCGCTCTGAGCAGGGCGGCGGTTACAGGACCGCCGCCCTGCAGGGTGGCGGTTTCGTCACTGAAGGTCAAGAGGCCAAGGAAAGAGGAAAAAGGGGAAAACAAAGGGCGTGGGGGCTAAGCGGGGCATGCGGGATGTTAACGCATACTCCGAGGGCTTTTCGGATCCCGAACACCTTGCGAGGAGATCTGTATCATCATCGGGGCACTTGTTACGCATTGCGGCAGTACAGTACCTTACAATTTTGGGTACGTACATATTGCCCCCTCGAGAGAAGTGTTTTAGCCATGAAGAGGCATAAAACGTTGGGTCCGAGTATGGCAGTCCGAAATGGGGAGTTAGAAGCTATACCTTACTCGTCCGTGTGTCGAAATGATGCCATCCAAAATTCCCGCTACCTGCAAAATGAAAAGAGAACTCAAGTGCAGATAGATACAATAATTTGGAAGATACACGCTAAAATAATAGGGAAGGAGAATGTACCATTCGTGCGGGGATAGAAACTTACCTCCATCAGTGCTCCAAACCTGCGAAAAAGTCATTTTAAAACGAAATAGAATGATATATATATGAAAGTGGGCCCATTTTCCTATTCATTTGCGCGAGTCGATTTGATTGATTTTGAGCTCTGGGACCCACGGTGACGGTTTCTCACGCGAGTAGAGTCGAAACATTCGCAGCGAGATCGTGATCATGCCTCCACGAGTGGAACACCGACCTCAGCGATCACAGGTTGGTTTTCTTCCATTTTGTGTTTTTCCCCCTTTAAAATTGAAATGCTAAATTCGTCATAATGGGGGGGTTATTTTTGAAAATGTTAGGTTCAAAAGGTCCACCTAGGGGGGGCGCCTACTGGGTAGGCTCCATTTTTAGTTTAAATGGTCTATTTTTGCTCATTTTGGGCTTTTTGGGGTTAACAACCCGCGTGGGTTTTCAGACCGCGACCGCCGCCCTGGCCAGGGCGGCGCGACTGATGCCGCCACGATCGGGTGGCATTGATTACACGACCACCGCCTTCAAGGCGGCGGTTACAAAACCGCCCCTCTGCTCAGGGCGGCGGTTTTGCACAGAATGCAAAAGGAACCTATTTTGGAGACTGTACTTGTACTTTTATCATTTCTATATGCTTTTATGACTCTCTCGATATTGATTAGATACTAACTTGCTCTGTTTTGTGTGTTTTTGGGTGTATGCAGGCGAGGGAGGAGTATATCAGATGGAGCCGAGAGAGAGAGTGTGATTGGCTTTCGGGGGTATTGGATGCCCTTTCTCAGGATGAGGAGGATACATTACAGAGGGCCGACATATTGCGTATATCACGCGTGCCCCATGTCACACCATCCAGTCACATACTTTGTGACTTGTTTTCATATTGGGATGCAGATCGGAACACTTTCCGACTGCCAGGGGTCCGTGGTGAGTGGACCATCACTTTGGAGGATGTCTACCTTTTGTATCACGGGGTCCCGATCATCGGGAGGAGACTCACACTAGAGACGGCAGGGTCTCGAGCACAGATTGCACAGTGGGCAGGCTACATGGGGGATGCAGCCATCTCTACGGGGTCGAAGAAGGGAGTGAGAGTTCGATCGATTCCTTCTTTGCCCATCCCCGTATTTCGACAGGCTATCATGGGGATCCTTGCCTCGAGGCTGATCGGGGACAAGGGAGGAGATACTTTATTATACTGCTGGGCCCCCATCATTACACAGATAGAGGGGCATGGCCGGATATATGCCTGGGGCGCAGATAATCTGGGGAACACCTACCATGACTTATACAGGGTGGTCCGTTTGCAGGGACAGTCATTGAGCCACCCGACTTTATTCATGAGTTGGGTGTACGAGCATTTTATTCCTTATGGCAGAGGGGTAGAGGTGGCAGACCTAGGGGCTGTGAGGGCAGCTAGATGGTCAGATATGTCGGTGCTTAGAGCACCTCACCAGCCAGTTGCCTCCCTTACCACAGCAGATATGGAGGTGACTCAAATGCACCGGCCATGGCGGCATATGGGCGAGGAGACCCTTACATTGATCTCCTGCTCCACCACAGGGCAGCTTATCGACCGCGTGGGACGGGTGGAGGTACACCCTTTTGGCAGAGTTCCTCAACAGTTTGGCCTTCCATATGCGGGCATGCTTCCCTAGTGGCACCGGTTCATGATCACTCTGCGAGGCTGAGGGGGG
Source organism: Taxus wallichiana var. yunnanensis (assembly GCA_018340775.1). Lineage (NCBI taxonomy): Eukaryota > Viridiplantae > Streptophyta > Pinopsida > Cupressales > Taxaceae > Taxus > Taxus wallichiana. The sequence continues at coordinate 123,637,282 of CM031241.1, read as the reverse complement.
CCTAGAGGCCGTGGTTGGACAGTGATCACTCCTGGCACTCCCATTGCAGCCAGGAGGGTAGTTCGGGCTAGAGGGAGAGCCGGTGCGCCCAGGAACCTTTGCTTCAGATTGCTGCGGGTCCTGCTCATAGCAGCGATGACCCCATAGATATTGACTCCGATTCTGAGGAGTTTACAGAGGGAGGGTCAGAGGAGCAGACGGATGATAGCGATCCTGAGTGGCATGACACTCAGGATATTTTACAGGTAGAGAGGGCCGAGTAGAGTGCAGAGAGAGAGACTCTAGCTTCAGAGGAGCCACTCTCCCAGGGCCATGGTGGAGAGGATGAGTCAGTTGCGGGGCGTCATGTTGCTCCTACTACAGGAGCAGCCCCTCAGTCGGCAGCGGCATCTGCGGCGGGTGCTGGCCCCAGCGACCCATCTTGGAGGCCCGGTGATCCGAGTAAGTTATCCTCTCATCTTTTCAATGTTTGTTTAATTTAGGATTTTTAATTGCTATCTCTCCTTGTGTTTTGATATTGTATCTTTTAGCCTCTTGCCTAGTTTCTAATTCGTTTTTCTTCTTTGCTTTACAGACTGTTGACGAGTGGCGGGATCTAATCCGTAGGGTATGCACTGATTCTCTGATGATCCCTATGGATAAGACCCGTGTGGAGCTATCTGTAGATGTCGGGGAGCCTTCAGCAGCCGGTAGGCATACCGACGTCTTCGCTCCCTGTTTGGCACGTGGCCAGGATGGTGTCAACTCTCCGTACAGAGTTGGCAGGCTATAGGACAGTCGAGCGTCTTATGAGGAGCCATTCTCGTGGCGAGACCATGGCTGCCCCTCGGGACCCTGAGCCCTCCGTGCATTCAGAGCGCCGAGCGTGGAGCCCTAGGCGAGGGCGCGCACCTTCAGAGGGGTCGCGCAGGGGTTGAGAGACTACTTGGCTCCTATGTGTTTTGTACTATAGATTCTTTTGTATATCACGGGCTCTTTGAGCGTTTTGACCATGCCTAGAGCATGATGGCATTGTATATAAACATTGATTATTTATATATATGCATTCGTTTTTGGATCAAAACTTGTCACTGGTGTTTTCCCTTTCTGTTTCCAGTTTCCTCGTGTATACTACGATGTATGTTTTATATGCTTTTTTATATGTATGCAATGGAGAACAGATGATGCAAATGCTTGCTTTCTTTTTGTGTTTCATGATGCTGATACATGATATTGTAGATATATTGTGATCTTAAATCTTAGCTTCTGTGAGCAATTTGGATACCTCATGTTTTGTTTTGGCAAAGTGATGAAAATAACCAAGTATGATGAGCAGTTAACTTGCCCCACTCCTAACTCCACGCAACTAGTAAGATGTGAGGGCTCATCACCAAGAGCCAAGAAGGGCACAAGTTATGAAATATGGTGAAATGATAGTGATGAAAGTCGACGAAGCTTTGGTGGAACCAAATTGAAAACTACAAGCTTATTCCACCCGAATGACTTCATAGTTTTGGATGTAACTTGGTTTGCGGTTTATCCAAACTTAGACCCGTAGATGGCCACATAGTAGACAAAACCTGGGTTTTTAGGATTTTAACTCTCTTGGAATTTTGAACATCTGATTCATTCGTTTTTGACTCAAAGTTTGAATAGTTTGTTTATGACCTTTTAACGTTTGCATTGTCTAGAGGACCCCCTACACTTTGCCCCATGCTACCTGTAAGAAGCATGGGTTTATCACCGTGGGCAAGGCATAGGCGAGTAAGGGCATTTCCATCCTTTCCCAACCCTACGTCACTAGTAAGAGACGCAAGCTCATCACCGAAGGTTGGTGGGGCAAGGAAATGTGTAAAAATAAAATTTTCTGTTTTAATCACTTTTTGACTTGTCTTTTTGAGTAAGATGTCAGTATATGCTTATTTCCAAAGAGATGTATATATGGGATAGATGTGACACCATGAAGCTTCTAGAACAGACCATAGGCAAGACACCTATCCTAAGAAGAAATCAAAGCGAGAACAAACTTGCAGATCTTGGTATGGTTACTGTTAAGACTTCGTCATGTTTGATTTTATTTGATAAAAGATTCAAGTGATTGATGGTATCGTGAAATGGAGAGATATGATTAGAAATTTTGTGCCAACAACATCATGAGTTTGTAATGAATTACTTTGAGAATAGATTCCTTGATCACAATTTGTGTAAGAAACGAATGGACAAAATGATCAAATTTATATGAAAATGCAATGTAGATAGCTATATAGGTAGCGTTAATCGCTTATGCGTAGAAACGTTTGAGGTGTGGAATTGACTATTTTTCCAAACTCCTCGCCTTCTAACATACATAAGAGGTATGCACCATTGCCATAGTCCTTCATGACTCGGTAGGGGCCCAACCATTTGGGCCAGAATTTCCTTCCTTTTCCGGTCTTCTTATTGATCCGGTTGTCTAGTCTTAGAACTAGATCACCTTCGTGTATGTCACGTTCATAGACCTTCTTGTTGTCTCGCCGGCACATTCGGTCAAAGATAAGCTCTATGCCACTACTCAAAGCATCTAACCTAGCTTCATCTAGGCTTTCTAATTGGGAAAGACGTGCTTCTCTGTAAGCGTGTTCATCCGAGAATCCCTTGTAGTGAAATGCGGAGACTAGGTATTTCGACATCAAGCGAGAACCGCTTCGCCCCAAATACTAGCGAGAAAGGAGTTGCTCCCGTTGGTGTTATTATTGAGGTTCGGTGGGCCCACAAGGCCGAGATATAACTTCAAATGCCAATCTCTCTTGTTTTCTTTCACCGTTTTAAGGTTTTCAAGTGTTTTGTTTGTCGCTTCACTGCCCATTGGCTTGGGGATAATACAAGGAAGCCGTATGATGGCTTATTTTAAATTTGTTGCATAGTTCACGAACTTCCTCATTCTTGAAAGAAGTTCCATTATCTGGAGATAATGATTTGCGGGATACCGTACCTGCAAATGATTTGGTTCAAAATGAACTTGGCGATTACTGGAACAGTGCACGGTGGTAAGAGGCATGGCCTCTACCCATTTGGTGAAATATTCGGTGGTTGTGATTATAAAATTATGGCCGTCATCGTGGATGAGGAGAGAATTTCCTATCAAGTCCAGCCCCATGTAGAAAAGGGCCATGGAGTTGCGATTGGTTGTAGAGCTTGTGCTGGCATGTGGATCTCGTGGGAGAATTCTTGGCACTTATGACACCTACGTGCAAAATCTATCACGTCATGTTCTAGAGTGGGCCAGAAATAGCCCATTCAATGTATTTTTCGAGCGGTGGCATGGCCACCAAAGTGGCCTCCACATATACCGCTGTGGGATTCATGGAGAATCCTCTTGGACTCTTCTGTGTCAACACATCTTAAGAGCATTCCATCGAACGCCTTTCGATAGAGCACCTACTCTATAATGACGTATTTAGCTACGATTATGTGTAATCGCCTTCTTTTTTTTGGTGTAAGACTGCATCCGGTACGTATGGTCCATCTTTATAATTAATGATATCAGTGTACCAAGGGCACTCAGAGATAGCAGGTCGAGTTTCGATGTAGTATATGCATTCATCTGGAAAATCCAAATCTACTAGATCGCCTCCATCTAATGGATTATCAGCTAACCAATCCGCAATGATTTGTCCTTTAACCGATTTCTGATTTACAAATGTTAATTCGAACTCTCCCATTAAGGTTATAAAACGTCCAGCCTTTTTAGACAAGGAACCTTGTGTGAGAAAAGTCCGTAAATGGTCTGTTTTTACCATGACCTTCGTTTCTTGATTCAGCATATAATGTCTTAGGCGTTTAGTAGCAAAGACTATGGCAAGGCATTCTCGTTCTGCCTGTGTATAGCGTGTTTCATAGTCGAGCAGTGTTCGGCTAATGAAATAAATCGCACGTTCTCTTTTGTTATCGTCTTCTTGAGCCAACATGCAAGCCAGCGAGACATTGGTAGCTCGCGAATATAGGATTAACGGGCGATCCAGCTTAGGTGGCATTAGCGTAGGTGGTGATAGCAGAAAACGCTTAATGCATCAAAAGCTTCATTCAATCAATGCTATAGTCCTTCTTGAGTAAATTGTTGATTGGATGAACGCGCATGAAGCTTAGTCCAAGATAAATCTCCGGATTGCACCTAGCTTTCCGAGAAATGATCTGATTCCAGATTCACTTGAAGGTGGGACCATTTCGAGGACAGCCCGAATTTTGGTTGGATCAACATCGATCCCTCGTGACGATATGATGTAACCTAGGAGCTTTCCTCCTGTTACACCAAAGATGCATTTCTCTGGATTTAGCGTAACTCCGTATTCTATTAGGCGTGAAAGAATGATGCGGAGTACTTCGGGATGGTCACAATGCTTCTTAGCTTTAGCCAATAAGTCATCTACGTAAGATTCCACAATTTTATGAATTAGATCGTGAAATATGTATGTCATAGCTCATTTGCTGGTAGGTAGCACCGGCATTCTTGAGGCTAAATGGCATAACAACGTAGTAATAGGTTCCCCAAGGAGTTATAAACGTGGATTTAGCTTGATCTTGCTCGGATATTCTGATTTGATTGTATCCGAGAATCCATCCATGAGAGACAAGAGTTCAAAACCAGCCATTGCATCAACGATAACATCTATGGATGGTAATGGGAAATCGTCTTTAGGACACGCTTTGTTGATGTCTCGGAAATCTATGCAAATGCGTATCTTTCTGTTCTTCTTGAGAACAGGAACGATGTTAGATACCCATTGGGAGTAGTCAACTGGCTTGATGAATCCTACCTGAAGGAGTTTTATTACTTCCTCTTTTACCATGAGAGCTACTTTGGGCTTCATGGGTCTTGATTTTTGTTTTATTGGCTTTGCATCTGATCTAGTGACGAGGTTGTGTACCGCAATGTGGGGTGCGACTCCTGTCATTTCCTTATAATTAAACGCAAACGCCTTCTGATGTTCTTTGAGGATCTGAGTATGTATTTCCACTTCTTCTGGTGTTAACGAAGATCCTAGTTTTAAGATTTTCGGTTCATCTTCCGTTCCGATGTTGACATCGATCGTTTCTTCGATCAAAGAGGCGTTACCCTCTTGAACTCGGAGTAGTCTTTGGAGGTAAATCTAGATCATCCCCATTTTCTATTGCGTATATGCTAGGCTCCGTTTGTGAGGGAAGATCCGTTACGGGATTTCCGAAGTAGGAAGACGAATGCGGAATCAGGGATAAATCTAGCATGTGATAGGAGAGATGTAATGCTGCATAGGCATTTAAATAATCCAAAGTAGCCGCATCATTTCCAACATGGTCTAGGACGGTAGATTCACTTCCGCTAAAAAGAGGATTTGTCATTGTTTTTATTAATGGTTCGTCACGAATGGACACTGTGAACCTGGTATCTTTTAACTCATTACTTGGAGTAAAACGTGATGCTGAGGTTGCTATTGAATCGGCAAGAAGATTTTTCTCTCGCGGGATCGCTTCAATGGATATGAAGTTAAACGCTTTGCTTAAATCTAATACAGCGTTTTTGTAGAGTTGTAAATGTTCGGCTTTAGTTTCATATATTTCAGAAACTTGGTTTGTCACTAATTGCGAGTCTCAGGACTCTGATGTTATCAATACCAATTCTTTTGGCTAAGGTAAGGCCGAGGAGGAGGGCCGTACTCAGCGCGCCGTTGTTTGTGCATTCAAAGTTTAACTTAAAAGCGAATGGGAGGACCTTCTCCTCGGGTGAAGTAAAATTATACCTACCCCGCTCCATAGAGACATTTAGCTCCATCAAAATGGAGATTCCAATACTTAGCCGGGAGTATAGATGTTGGGGCATCGATTGCGTTTTGCACTCTACTTCTACCATACGAGATCCTCTGCTTTGGCAAGGAACCAACACCTAGAGAAAATCCCATGCCTCTTTTGAATCGAATGGTAAGAACATTGGTGAATCTTGTTCTATCAACTCAACGATTTTCGCAGTAGTCCCTAATAATCTTGTTTCTTTAGTTTTACCTTTAGGGGTTGGAATTGTTTTGGCTATCTTTGGTAGTTTCAAGATCCGTCGTAGGTACTAACTTTTCCTCCGGCTTTGGGTCGAGGGTTTATTAAGTTGGTTTGTTGGAAGTTCAAATTCTGAGTGCACCTGGTCTTTTCTTTAAATCAACTAGGTGCAAATCAAAGGTTTTGAATCGCCTTTGGCCACAAAACTTTTCCTAGATGCAAGAATCTTACTTCTTGAAATAAAGTAGAAGGGATTTCCTTCATTCGATGTATCCAAGGTCACCCGAGGATCATATTATAGTTAGTTTCCGATCTATAATATAAAACTCGGTCAAGATGGTTTTGGGCCCTAAGGTGACCGGAAGCGGTATTATAGTTCCTATCGAAGTGGCTTTAAGGCTATCATAGCCTCTCAAGGTATTTCGTGTAGTGGAACAGTTTTTGTTTCTCCATACCCAAGTTTTGGAGGAAAGAGAAAGGGACTATGTTAAGCTGCGGCCCCATCATCAACCATTGCCCATTTTACATAGTTATTATAAACCCACACTTGCAAATGTAAGGTGGGTCACCTCGGCGTGCGATCTCAAAGCATCTGTGGGCATTTTACTTATTTCGAAAATGAATTCGACATCCTTGTGCAGCTGCCCAGGAGGGTGGATATCAAAATCTATGTGATTTACTTGTGTTTCGGGAGGTGGAGTGATGTTAATTAGATGGCCTAGACCTAATGCTTCTAAAGAGCAGCCCTGTGAGAGGGGAGAGTTCTTTAGTAATTCCAAAAATGAAATGTGTGAGAAGGTCTTTGTTAGGTCACTAATTAAATCATAGGCACCGACGGGTTTTCAACTATTTCTTGACTCTTATCTGTCTCGGCGGATGACTTGGGCTCGGTTGAGAGAAATACTCTCGTGTTCTTGTTATAGCTTCGATAGGTAGTTCAGCATCTAATTCTACCAAACCGACTATCTTAGGTCTCGGTTGAGCTCCCAACCGTGGCGCGCAATCGACGGATTTAATGAAGTCGAGGCTTCATGGTCATTGTTTCCCGTCACTTTGCACCTTTATTTGTTCCGGTTGGATTCAGCCTATTGCTATCATGATTTGGGAGCGGATCATTAAAGATCTTAAGGGGAGCATTCGAGGAGCGCCCCTGAGAGTATTTGGTGATGATGAGACGGGATCCGCAAAAATAGGTGCGTGAAGAAGCGTCTTTGTTCTTCCGCAAACGTTGCATAAATTTATTGTAGTCACGGACGTTCTAGTATCGTGACCCAATTTTATGGAAACCACAATAAGAATTGGGGTTATAATTCCCATTTGTTGGTTTGGTGTGTATTGTGGCCTAAAATTCCGATCAGTGTTGCTATTAGGACCAAAGTTTTGGAATTGTTGTTTCTGGTTTTGACTTTGGTTTTGGTAACCAAATGAGTTTTGGCTTGGCCCTTGTATGGGATTTCGCCGTTGTTGTTGTTGTTGTTGTGGATGGTTAAAATCCATTGTATTGATTATCGGGGTAAAGTTGTTGTTTCGTTGGTTGTTTGTTTGTAACGGAGCATTAACAACATTTACCCTCTTGGGCTGGTCGGTTACCCCATCCGTTGTTACCCCACGATTTTTGTTAAGGATTTTGGGTCCTTGATTGACATTTGTGGTAGTTGTAGTATTTTGAGTGGAGGTGATTAACCTCCCATTTTTTCCGTATGTCTTACGACCACTATCTATCGCTGCTTGATCAATTCACAGAGCGCTCTCAAGTACTTCATCGTAAGTTCTTAGTGGGAACTTCTGGACTTCTTCCTTCACCTCCTTGCTGAGAGAATGAAGGAATAAATCACATAGTTCCATTTGATCCATGTTTGGAGCACTTGCTGATGAATAAAGGATGGTACGCCACCTTTGGATGAAGTGGGCGACAGACTCGTTATGCTCTTGTTTGATGTGTAAGAACTCCCTGATTCCTGTTCTTAATAGTTTGTTCATGTCGAAGGCCTTGATGAACTCAGACACAAGTTGTTTGAATGAATGTATGGAAGCCTCAGGTATTCTGTAATACCAATCGAGAGCAATGCCTTCCAGCGTTTTGGGGAATATTTTAGCAACAACCCCATCCCATGGGAGTAATTCCCGAATGGCTGTAGCGTAAGCTTTGATATGTGCGTTTGGATCTCCCTCACCCTTGAACTTGGGCAAATCAGGGAGAGGTCTTGGAAGCATGACGCTTCGTATGGTGAAATCTAAGGGTTCCTTTAGGTATTCTGAATAAGTCCCTATCGCATAGCTTTCGACCATTGATGGTGTTTGCTGAGGGAGTGGTGGTGGGATAGGTTGTTGATACGGTGCAGCGTATGCATTGGCAGGGGCATAAGGAGGTCCCTGTGTTTGAGCAAACATGCCGGGAGAGGAGAACATATCTCCTTGTGGTGATTTAGAGTATATGTTTAAGTAGGACGGGGTATTGTCAAGGAACGGACTGTTCGACACTAGACCGGGAGGAATAGTGTTAGAGATGATAGGCCTTGTTGGCGTTTGTTGTGGATATTGAGGAGGCATGCCTAATGTGCCTACTCCCGTAAGGAGATCTACCTAGCCAGAGTGGTATGGAGGATTGGAACTTCCTATTTGTATGAACGGAGAATTTTGACTTGCTTGAGCCAGTTCTAACCCTCTCACTCTTTCTACTAACGTTGAAATGACTTCATTTGGTGAAGTCATGGTACTTTGCCTGAACGGCGTTTGTTGTATACCTTGGTGTTGTAAAGGTACGTGATATCCTGTCATAAACTGATCGTTATCTTGCCAAGTTTCTCCCAGAATATTTCCTGTATGCAGCGGCATAGAGGTATTTTCTTGAAGAGAGATTTCGGGTTGTATTTGTAAACCTCCTATAGATGGGTACATTCCCCGGGAGCGTTGTTCACTTATAGGATAACGTGTTGGCTGTCCATCATCTAAGACCAGGTATGGATCTGATTGCCTACTAATTTGTGGTCTGAGTAGCATTTGAGGAGATGAACCAGATTCTCTGGTAGCAGTCATATTGTTTGAACACAAGGCTTTGTTTGTTGGGTTCGAGGGGGTTGATCTAACTCCTCAGTTTGAAAAGATGAACTATATCTGATTCTTGGAGTTTGTGTTGACAACTGATTAGTTGAATAGTTGTCACCCCATACTGAGAGAGAGGGTGATGATTGTCTATTCTGTTGGGCGTAGTATGCCTCAAGACCCAAGAGGGGTCTGCGCCATATGCATCGAATCCCGACATATTCGGGGGGTATATGAATACCCACAGAATAATGGGAAGGAGCGAAGGTGAATGAGAGAAGGTGGAACTTCTCAAAGAGAAGGTGAAACAATTGTTTTTTCACGTCGGGTTCACCAATTTTGTACGCGGAAGCGGCAATGAGCATGGGAATCTAGAAGTGACTCTTCCGCGTACCCGACCTCTCGAGGTCGTGCCGAGATAGCCGGTGGGGATGGAATATAGGTAGTATACGGACAGACTAGTTAGGCAATCTAATGTCTTCAACACACACTAATGGAATTTGTGAATCTAAGGCAAAGAAGGCCCTTCTAACCTAGACCGGTGTGATAGATCGATCAGCAAGGATGACTGCTCGAAGGCTCCAATCAATATTGAGTTACAGCGTGATTCGATCTATGGGTTGCGGAATATGTGGAAAATGACACGGGATAGTTTCGTGTATGTCTCTGAAACGAGGGTCATATGTATTCCCCTGGGCTCCCTAGGTCCCGTAATTGTCATGCAAAAGCAGTAATAAAACAAACTATAATAAAGTGAAATCTAAGTATACTTCTAGCATATATGACTTCTTTTTGTATTTTCTGATGATTTAAATGAATTTAAGAAAGCAACTATTTAAAATATTTAGAATTGACAACTAAACTAATAACTTAAAACAAACAAGATAACCGAGTGTGGTTATTTGTCTGTGTAATTTTGTATATCTATTCTAAACAATGAAATAACTAATCTATTAGCAAGATTCTCGACCCTACCTCAGAAGTGAGGAGTGAATCATAGTTTCTCAGAAACTATCAATCCCCACAGCTTCCCCGGCAATATCGAGAATAAAATTAACTGAAATAAAGTGATTAACTACTCTGTTTGATATGGTTCTAACTAAAACTTTGAAAGTTTAAAACCTGGATTTCGCAGAACAGTGGCGAATCCGATGGTGTGTGTGATCTTGTCCCCTCAGTATGATCTCTTCGTTCTTTGTGTTCACGTAGATCTAGAAAAGCGTGTAATGCTTGCATCAATCAGGAATAGGTGTTTGGAACAAGGGACAACCTTCAGAATGCAGATAGAATAGAACGCGGATAGGAGAGGGATAGCGCAAGAGTACAGAGCTTGGCTTATGCAATTCCTAGCGGGATCTACTGCGAATCATGCAACAAAATGCGTCCAGAACCTGAAACTATCCTGTATGAAGAGAAAAACCTGCAACTTTAATGGCTTCCTAAGCTATTCTACTCTAATGGATTAGATAAAACAGCAACACTGTTTGCACAAGTTGGATATGTGGCTTACCAACAGCTAGTCAATGCACACTAAGCATGAAATGAACTACACTATCAATCCCAAACAAACTAACAGACCACAGCACTGAGAATGAGAAGATTGGAGTAAAATTGGTGGCCTCAAGTAATGACTGCACTTGCACAAGATGGATATGTGGCTTACCAGCTGCAACACAATACTAACCAAAACACGCAATGAAGAAAACTAAGTATTCTAAGCAAAGGAAAACTAAATCTATTGCAAAGAGGAATCCAGAAAACAAAACTTGAGAGAGGCCATTTGCTTGAGCACAAGCCATGCATTTATAGGAATTCAATCACCCAAAGATCAAAACCAAACTGAACTCCTAAACAATAAACAAAGGAAAAACACTATTCTAGGGGACCAAAAACATAAATGCATGCTCAAGTCGGAAAAGAAAGCTGGTGAAATGTGATATTTCACGTGAGTCGCGTCAAAAGAGCGTTCTGGAAAGCGCGCACGGGACCGCCACTGCGAGCGGGGCGGCGGTCACGAGACCGCCGCCTGCGCAGGTGACGGTTTCGTCCTTCAAGGTCAAGAGGCCAAGGAAAGAGGGAAAAGGGGAAAACAAAGGGCGTGGGGGCTAAGCGGGGCATGCGGGATGTTAACGCATACTCGAGGGATTTTTACGGATCCCGAACACCTTGCGAGGAGATCAGTATCATCATCGGGAACTTGTTACACTTTATTGCAGCGAGACTGAGTACCTTACAATTTTGGGTACGATACTGATTACCTAAAATCGAGTGAAGGAGATATTTAACAAACTTTGCTTCTCCTACAATGAGATCTTCATCAAAATGTCACCTTGGTAGTTTAAATAACCCCTCTCCTTCGTGAATGAAATTTCAATGATCATAAATGACCTCAAAGCTTAAAGGAACCCACTCTATTCCCTTGAACTCTTTCACACAACCTAATGTTTCTTAGTCATACATAAAGATAAAAACAAAGGTTCCCTTTTCTAGACTATAAGAGCTTTAACTAAGGTTAGAGGATCTAAAGATCAACACACTCTCCTATCTTGTTGCTAACTATAGCTTCAAAAATTAACAACTCCTCCAAAATTCACTTAAATGCTCCAAAATGGGTCTCTTACTCTACCATACAAACCGATATAGTTGAGAAATTCTAAACCTCATTCATATAACTAATGAAGATTTACGAAATCACTATAAAATTCTTCACGAATTCCTTACCAGTCTTAGTTTCTTTTATCTTCATATGCATATAATTCCATTACACCATCAACATGCACAAGGTTATCAATCAATCACGGGGAGAAAGTGTACACAAGAACCTCCAAACATCAAAGCTTTAACACTCCAATATTCAACAATAAGGTTAATATCATATCACATTCAACTCTAAGAGCAAGAAAATTATATATACATAATAACACACATTGAAATCATGAACACAACCGCTAAAAACCCAAGTTTCAGAGTCAATATCCTTCTTGAAGCTTGTCTTTTGATTCATATCTAGATAAAATGCTTGAAATCATTTACATTCTACCTTATATAATATCCCTCTCACTCACGATGCGAATCAATCCCTTAGTAGGTCGGTTATAACAATTTCTTATGGAAATTCTCTTTAAAAAGGATTCCCTTGTTATGTATAACTTTAAGGCTAGTATGAGATATTTGTTTCTCTTAATATTTATAACTCAATATATGGTCTAGTCACCTCGTGAGACTACATTATATCCTTAGAAGGCTTACGAGATTCAATAACTCACATAAAACTTCAACCCACACAAGAATTCCCTTCACAATTGTGAATTTAGTTTTTTGGAGGAAAATGTCTTTAAATTTTTAAAGACCTAGAACCCAACCCGACACACCTAATTGACTTCTAGGAACCTCTAGGACTCAAAAAAACACATAACAAGACAAAATTAATGTCCTCATGGTTTATTTATATGTAAGGAGTGATGTTGTTGCATCAAACTCCAGGGGGTAGCAAAGATTGTATTCCACAACTCTATTTTCTTCTTCTTCTTTCCTAATCTCTTTGATTCTTTAAATTCCTTCTTCTTATGTTGTTCTTGGGATCATATTTTATCTCTTCTTTCTTTATTTCTCCTTTGCTTTCTTGTTGCTCTTCCTCTTCTAAGAGCATTCTATCTTGTTGTAGTTTATCATATTCTTGACTTGTTTCTTCATCTTGAATCTTTAGCACATTTTCATCTTCACTTTCCCTTGCTTTTATAATTATTTCCTTGTTTTTCACCACATCTTCTACAATAATCCATCTCCACATGCTTGTGAGAGATCTCCAAGATTATTTCATCACACTAACTATTATACTTTCATACATAACAGATCCATAGTGAGTTTGCACTTTCTCACAAACTTCTTCTTATGGATTTCCTTCAATGTTTTTCCATCTCTTTAATTAAGGCATCATTATTCACCTCTTCCTCTTCATTTTGTGTACCTGCAATCACACATTCAAAAGAAAAAATCAGATTTAAAACTTGGATGCCTTTGAGCCTCTTGAATAGCTCTATGATTAATAAAAATGGGACCTAACTGACCTAATTGGTGATATTAGGATATTAATTTTAATCTAATTAGGAGGACTAAAACGTTGTATAAACGAACTAAAATAGTATGTAATAATTATAATTAATTACTCTAAGTGCAATAAAGCCCTAAGTATAAGAGAAGGGAGAGAATTATCTTACCGATTGTAGAAGCTGTTTGCAAGTTGTTGTAGGTATGATAAAAAAATATGGAAGTGTAGAAGAACACTCAGGGACCTTGCGAAGGGAAGATCTAGAAAATATGAGATGTCTAAGGTACGTGGAATTGTCTTGGAGAGCCCTGTGGTGCACTGGTGCGAAATTTAGGCACTTTGAACACTATAAAATTTCAAAAACTAAGTTCAAGAGTGTACCAAATGTATACGAAACCCTACCTTTCTATCATGTTGGATGTGCGAGATGAACTCGAGAATGACCTAAAACAAAAGTGAAGTATCAAACCCACGAAAAATAAAATATGTAAATGAATGGGTCAGAATGACCTCAACCGCCAAACTAGTGGACTTATCACTGAGCACTACACTATATTTCAGACCTGGATGTAGTTTTGGTGAGTGTGTGCATGTCATTCCCTAGGTTCTCTCATGTCATTCATACTTTGTCAAATAACGACTAATAATAACTATACAAAATGTAAGTAAAATGTGTGCATGGAATAGAATAGAATCCTTCCCCCATGCGAGTGTGTGATGTAGATCTCCTAGCCTTGATGCATGGTATAGAGATAAAATTATGCACTTTACACATAATTTAGTGATCTTATACTACTATTTACAAGGTTCTCAAGTAGTTAAAGTACTAATTAATCCCACCTTTTGGCCATCTTTATTTAATATTTTCTATTTTCTTTCATACTTCTTGTGTATTTTCGTGACCACCTCATCATTCTTGTAACATCCTCATTTCAAAATACCAGAACAAGGGAATTTTTTTTTTTTTTTTTTTTTTTTTGATAACGTTCACTGTTATGAATTATAAAATTCAAACACACGTTCAAGTTTTAATAATTGTTCTCTGCCCAAACAACACAGTTTGGATCACACAATTCCTTTTTAAAACGAATGTTCCCTGTTCGCATATTTACAATATGGAACACACATTCAATGCCATTCAATCTTATAACAGATTCTATATGCTGCTGTAAATGACTCGAGGAACTGCCGATCTTCCATTTTCATGGCTCGGAGTTTCAACGATCCTTCATTTCATGACTCGGCAACAACCGATCCTTCATGTTCATGACTCGGCAACAACCGATCCTTCATGTTTGTTTATGCATAGTATATTATATATACCTGTTCTCATAACCTTCCCGATTATCAAAGTGATCCATTTAAGAAGCCTATATGAATATATGTTATTGATATTCATCTGACATTCTGCATCTTAAATTAAGTGATAAGGACAACGCAACCAGCAATTGCGATACTTTGGCCAAAGATTTTCACATGCTTTGCATGATCATATTCCTGGATGTGATACACATCTACGGAATACGTCCTTCACTTCACTTCACCTGTTATCTAGAATGGTCTTTCCTGGTTCCTACCAGTCCTCATCGTTTAAGGTCAGTTTTAAACTTTCAATTCCAGCTAGTAATATGAACGGGTATAGGAAGGCACTCCTGGTAACTAAAGATACGCAGACATACGGTGTCGTTACCCCACGACTCCGTGTGTCTATTTATCTTTAGTATTCCGGAGTCACTCCGTATACCAGATCATACCCTATCCCCTGCTAAGATCTACACATTCAGCCTATATATTCTAGATGTTTTAATTCGGGAGGGCATTGCTATATGTCAGCTGCAACATTGTGTCATCATGAAGACCCCGTCTTCATGAAGACACCTTGTTGTAGCTGGCGTATGCCAATGTCCTGCAGAATCCACCCATCGAGAATACACATCCTGCTCAAGTGACTTAGCCACGAATTAATAATTAAAATCAACTTTCAACATTCATGTTGATCCCTTGATCCTCGTTTCCGTTACAGTTGTACAGAGCTAAGAGGGACTAAATCCATCCATTAGCTTACTATGCATCTTCTCCTTCGTATCGAAGGGCTGCATTTCCCTACTTGGTTCACTTCTTAATCATTGGATTAAGCGGTCCGTGCCGACGGACGTGATAAGTTTAACCTATTAAACTTAGCCAAGATTTTCTCAACTGCAACTAAATTCGAATATTAACTTATTAGCGTCATTGAAGCGAGGTCTAGATTTGAGAAATGTATTCATTTGTTCTCCTTAACGTTATATAGTTAAGGTCCATTAGTTATGGATATATTTATCCTATATCCTTTATTCTGAATTTATCAAACGGGATCATTAATGGAGTTCGAAAGCGAAGTTCGATTACTCCGAAGTTGAATTGATATTCCTTAGCTCCTAAGCTAATCCTGAATACCTTCCGATTATGGAATCATATTCTTCAAATCCTTTTTAATGTCAATTAAAAATTCATCTTTACCTAAGTATGAATTAATTGCATTTTCAACTTAAAAGTTGCATTTAAGTAAGAATAGATATCTGTTTCCATTTAGCATCCATCCAAGGACAAATAAACAAATCCAAATCAAGAAATAACATTATATTTCCAATTTAGACAATAGTATCAAACTGATATAATTATTGAAAATATCACATTTGTAATTGTATTCAATATTTCAAGTCATAATCTGTACATTTGCCAATCAATTGATTGGGCATAGTTTATACAAAACATCCATACATCTCATGGGCGAGGAAGAATATATTTTCTTCTTTTCACAATTCCTCAAAGAGGAATAAAAGCAACAATTTCAATACATCATCAAATCGAAAAGCATCAGAAGACAGCCAAGTCTTCATTCTAATCAAATTCCATCTGCAAAATGAATTGCGGGTCGATTTCAATGGTGAGCATATTAAGCACTTATCCTTAAAATAAGATGCTTCAACTAAGCTGCATTCAATAAAAGAACCCCGCTTTATGAAACGGCGATTAAACATCAATCACGAAATAGGCACAAAAGAAAGATCAGCATAACAAATGAACTATCAAAATGTTATCACAACCAGCAATAAGACTGATGTCCCGTTTCCACATAATCCTTACAAGTATCAATTCACATTATTTGGAAAGCTAGGAATACAAGTAACATGCAGTTATAACACCTTTGTTATTCTTTCCACGCCTCTCATTAATAACAAATGCAAAGGATGAAACTAACTGAAATATAAATTCATTACTTTCCTTTCGGTTCATGAATCATATTAAATTCAAGCAATCAAGTGCTGCGTATAAGAAAGTGAACAACAATGCATATAGTTGCTCCCATCTAAGCACTATAAAATTCATTATTCACGAATTCCGATTTCCAATGAATGAAAGAAGAAAAAGATCACTTTCCCAAGACATTCATTCATATCTCAATTTCTTTCCACATGATTGTCCTAACAAGTGGAATCCAAACGAAAGACAAATCAAGATATGATTCGAGTGAAACTTATGAAATCCATTAGGAATTCACTTTCCGCTAGCAGTGAGAATAATTTCATTTAATTCCGGTTCATATGAATACCAAAACAGTTAGTAGGACATCGTATTCATCATAGAACAAGCCCTATCAAGATGCACATTATGTATTTGCTGTACTAGAAGATTCCATACTTCTTTCTTTGTATAGTTAACAAACAAACAGATTTATACATCATGCGATCAATAAACCACATAAATTCATAATCCTATGAATGTATCCTGTTCAAAATAACATATTATTCATTGCTTTGTTACCTACAGCCAAGTCCAATGTTCTCATGACTATGAATTTCACCAAATGAAAACAGCGCGGAAGAAGGATTCCCTGCCAATAAAGGATTCTACCCAATCCATTTTCCAATTTCATAATAGTATGCACAACTCCCGAATGCAAAATCAGATGTCACTACCCTTAGTAAAAAAACCGTACGGGGTGGCAATACATGAACTTAGTACTGATTAAGTCAACTCCCATTGCATGACAAAATTTCATTGCATGTATTCCTTGCCCAGCAATTCAAAGCTAATTCGTAACCACCAAAACAGTCCATTCTCAAAGACCGTTTAGCATTGTTCAACATAACTAATCATCATACTTTCCTAGCAAGATCACCTTTATTCATTATAATTTCAGAAGGAAAGCTATTTCTTTTCCAATTCCCAAGAACACTCATATAAAAGTCTAATGCCCATTCCTTTTAAAATACAAGATGCCATTTCCTCATAATTCGAAACAGCAGAAGGAAGAGAGAAGTCTTATCTCTTTTAAGCAAGAAAGGAAAGAACAGTCAATAATGTGTTATCTTTTCTTTTCCCAAGGCAACTTCCTATATTCAGACAAAATTGAATGTTGTCTTCATCCTAATCAAACACAGCAGAAGAGAGAAGATCTATTTCCTCTTGTAAAAGAAATTTCATTATAGAAAGCGACCCCATACGGCAACTTGCAGACACAATCGATACAATTATAACACAAGTTCGGATATGACAAGCAAAACAATAAGACAAAGCAATAAAATACCCATACTTTGCCAATCGGTTCCACATTCTATTTCACAAGAATAACCAGTTCGCAATTTCATATTAAGTCAATAGCCAGCACAACATGGAGGAGTTCCATGCAAGAAGAGCAAGGCAGTTAAACACAGCACAGAAAAACGATTCCCTATCATTTCAAAAGAAAAGAATCAGCAAGGTCGACGAACCCAAATCATGGTACACAACCCAACCATATTCAACCTCCATTTTTAAGCAAAGGCAGTCCCAAACACAACAACAAGGAACGATTACACTCAATGGAAAACAGTTACGCTATAAGGAACGATTACACGGCCTGTTCCACTTCATATAGCATGTACAGAGAAGAAAATGTCTATTTTATTCCACAATACAGTCAACAATCACTACAATAATTCACATTCTAACTCGATTCGTGCAAAAACGCATCAAGGCCGAGCAACCAGAAGCCATTTTTCTTATCATTTCCCAAAGAAAGAAAGCAAGAACCAACAAAATCCAAATCAAATCGATTCAACAGCAATCATACAATCCAAACCCAAGAGCAGGGTTGTTTTAATGAAACACTTAATCAAAGCAAAGATTTTTAAAGAGAAGGGCTTAACATGCCTGAAATCTCTTTTCCAGAGCTCGAAGAAAACCTTGTTTGCCACGTTTTTCCTTCCGCAACGACAACACAAACTTCCCAGCACTCCTTTCTTCTTCAGGCTTAACAACAGCCTCCAAATCTCCACGAAAAATGTCAAATGCCAAGAGCTGGTTCGACCGAACCAGGTCAGAAAAACCAAATGCAGAGCAACTTCACAAAAGGCTCGAATCAACAAAATGAAAATCAAATTCCCTCATGTTGTTTCCAAGGCGAGCTGGTCGCGAGGACCAAAATAATTAATGCAATTTAAGGCTCTGCCTTTTTCCTTGCTTCTCACGCCACCGCCACTTGAGTTGGCGAGCTTGTAAATTTCAAATTTCCCATGCCAACTGAATTTGGCTCTATTTCTAAATAGATGCCTCTAATTCCTACCGCCCGCTGGCGGCATGTCCACGTATGGACTGCCTAATAAATGCCAATGAATGCCCTTCCTTCATCCTTATCCCTTTCCTCCCAAGGGTCTGCGCACCCCTTAGATTAGGATTAGTTTAGGTTGCATAAATCATTCAACCTAGGTCTTAGTTTAGCCTTAGGTTTTATTTTCCCCCTTTTTTTTATAATTTAAAAATCCACTTAGGATAGTAGTGTAGGATGCATGTTAGGACTTAGGATTAGTTTAGGTTTTTAATTCATACTAACCACTAACCACTAACCACTAACACTAACAACTTCCATCCAGCCTCCCTACTAACATTCACGTTAATGCAGAGCAGGACGTTCCGTCCTTTGGATCGCGTGCCAAGGCCACCCGTGTCCAGGCATTTCTTGCCTCACGAGGTCCCAAATTCGACAGTACAGGGTTCAAGAATCGAACCCCTGTCGTTGGCATCCACGTGCTAGCTGTTCACACCTGCAATCAGGCGCTGCACGTTCATAACAATCTCAGTCCGGTTCAAGTGTGAATCGACACAGAAATCACAAGAGGACCTCAGCATACTTGAATCAATGGAATTGATTCAAGGTATGCTGTCAATCAGCAAAGAGAGTTTAGCAAGTATACGACAATTTGTCGTCACATCAGCAAACACACAAGTACAATATTTGCTGTCCCATGTAATAAATCATAGCATACAAGAATCAAGCTAGAACACATTCTCTTAAGATCAAAACATATCTTAACATGTTTTCTTTCATTTCAGCAGCTATAACAGTATGTAAAACATTCACCAAGTTAACATACAAAATCAGAGTGTTACATTCTTCCCTCCTTAAAGAATCATCGTCCCGATGATCAGATTAACAAATCAAGGAGTTCCTAGGACAAAGTTCAGTTATTGTCCTTTCATTCATAAGTTCATACCAAAAAGCAGATTCTCTCTTAAAAAAGTTTTAAGACAACTGTACAATAGACTAATAATTGTCTAAATTTGGTAGAATTATCAGTTCTTTGAATTTCAAATTCAATTAAACAGGTGTGGAAAAGTAGATCTCATTTCTTCGAGATTCTCCCAAGTTGCACTTTCTTCGCTGAACTGGTCCCACTGGACCTTACATTGGTTCACTTCGCGATTTCTCAAGTACAAATGGCAAGAGTTCCCGACACTCGAATGGGCTTAACCATGATTATTCCTGGGTCTTGGACTGCAAGGAATTCAATTTAGCACATGTGATAAATCATCACGTATTTCTTAAGCAAAGAAATATGAAAAACATCATGCATTTGAGACAAAGCGGGAGGTAATGCTAGGCGATAAGCTACGGGGTTGATTATTTCAACAATTTCAAAAGGTCCCACGTAACGCGTGGCGACAACTTGGCAGCCTTGCCAAAAGTTATTGAGCTCTTTTTCGGCTTCACTCGAAGAAAGACCTTCTCTCCAAGTTTATAATGCCTATCAACCCGCTTCAAGTCTGCATAGCTCTTTTGCCTATTGGTAGCCTCCTTTAGATGTTCTAGAATCATTTTGATTTGCTGTTCCATTTCCATAAGGATTTGGCCCAATTACCTCTCTGTCTTCAACACTATCCCGGTGACAGGGTTACTGCATTTTCTTCCATACAATGCTTCAAAGGCGCCATTTTTAAAGAGGCATGATAGGTGTTATTGTAAGCAAATTCTACCAGCGGAAGGTATTCCTCCCATTTATATCTTTGCTGGTCCATGCAATACATCCTTAGCATGTCCTCTAAAACTTGATTAACTCTCTCGATCTGTCCATCCGTTTCGGATGATATGCGAAGCGAAGTTTAATTTAGTCCCCAAGGCCGCATTAAGCGTTTGCCAAAACCTTGATGTCATCCTCGGATCCACGTCCGATATGATTAATTCGGTATTCCATGCAACGAAGATTTCATGCACAAATCTTCTTGCTAAAAGCGGTGCATCGTCCTTCAAATTACCATCGATGAAGTGTGCCACTTTGGTCAATTTATCGACTACAACGAGGATAATGTCATGCTTATTTCTTGACATTGGCAATCCTTGAATGAAATCCATCGTTATCACTTTCCATTTATCTTTGCGGAATCTTTGTGGGGATACAATAATCCAGCGGGGTGCATATGTTCCGCTTTAACACGCTGACATTCCAAGCAGTGTGTTACAAACTCTACCACGTCCTTTTTCATTCCCTTCCAAAAGTATTGCTGCTTAAGATCAGCGAGCATTTTTGTAATGCCAGGGTGTCCAGAAAAAGGTGAATTATGGAATTCAGTTAGCAATTTCCCTCTTAAGTCATTTGCCACAGGTATATATACCCTGTTTTCGAACCTCAGAACTCCTTCATTATCAAAGCGGAATCCCTTATACACGATGTCTGCGGGTCTGCGCAACAAGTGCTGATTTGACTTGCTTTGGAAATAAGGATCGATTCAGGGCATCCTTCACCTCATCCTTAAAGCGAGTTCTTAACGTTATAAGATCGGAGATATGCTTCCTTCGACTCGAGCATCGCTACTCTATTTTCCTTGCCCTTAATGTAGCTTATATCAAAATCATACTGAGACAGAAATTCTAACCATCTTCGCTGCCTTGCATTCAGATTTGGCTGAGTGAAAATATACTTCAGCCCCAGATGGTCTATTTTTAATTCAAAGGGCTTGCCTAGAAGGTAATGCCTCCATATTTGAAGTGCATGAACAATGGCAGCCAGCTCAAGATCGTGTGGAGCATAGTTCTGTTCATGTAACTTAAGCTTTCTGCTTTCATAAGTGATGACATGGTTATTCTGCATGTGAGAATACCTCCAAGGCCTTCTCCTGAGGCATCCGTTACAACCATAAAATCTCCATTTGGATCAGGTACAGTCAAAATAGGTGCTGTAGTTAACTGTTCCTTTAAATTTTTAAAGGCAGATTCACATTTGTCTATCCAGACAAATTTCTTTTCTTTCTTTTGCAACGAAGTGATTGGGGCAGCAATTTTTGAAAAGTCCTTAACGAACTTTCGATAATATCCAGCCAAGCCCATGAAACTCCTCACTTCGTGCACATTCTTAGGCGCAGGCCACTCAGTTATAGCTGTGATCTTTGAAGGGTCAACAGCTATCCCATCTTTGCTTATAACGTGTCCCAAATAATGCACCTCTGCATCATAGAAGGGAAAATTTGGACAGTTTTCCATACAACTTCCTCTTTCTTAAGATTTCAAAGCACTATCCGAGATGTTCTTGGTGCTCTTCGACATTTTGGAGTATATAAGAATGTCGTCGTCTAAGAATATAAGCACAAACTTGTCTAAGTATTCTTGAAAAATATTATTCATTAGATTCATGAAGGCGGCGCAGTGCATTAGTCAGCCCAAAAGGCAACACCGTGAACTCATAATGCCCATACCTCGTTCTAAAAGTTGTTTTATGAATATCTTCTTCCTTTATTCTCAGTCGATGGTACCACGATCGCGAGATCTATTTTTGAATAAAGCGATGCTCCTCACATCCGATCAAACAAATCATCGATTCTTGGAAGTGGGTATCAATTTTTAATAGTTGCTTTGTTCGAAGATTCTATAATCGATTAATGACCTCAAGGTGCCATCCTTTTTCTTTATGAAAATTACCGCGCTCCCCAAGGTGAGATGCTCGGTCGATCAGACCCCTTAGTCGGAAGTTCTTGTAATCGAGCCTTGACTCTACCAACTCTATGGTAGTCATTCTATAAGGTGCCTTAGATATGGGTTCCGTTCCTAGTTTGATCTCTATTGCGAAATCAAACTCATGTTTAGGTGGAAGACACTGCAATTCCTCAGGAAACACATCACGGAAATCTCTCAACAATGGATATCTTTCCATGAAATCATTATCTTCTTCTGCATTTTCTGTCATTTTTTTGCATACAAAGTGCAGCCTCTGTTTTTTTAGCCCTCTTTAGTTGCATGCAAATCGGTTTCCTAACCGCTAACTTCCCATTTTACACCTTGAATGGCGCTGCTTCTGCGAGATCATCAAGGCAAAGCATTTGTTTTTCATATGATCAACCTTTGCCTTATGTTCAGCCAACCGATTAACTCAATAATGATATCATATGATCCTAGAGGAGCGACATACAAGTCAACTTTGGTGGAGAAACCAGCAGATCAAGAATTGCCCAAAAAGGCACATTTCGATTGTATGGACAGCATTATTCCCATAATGCCTTTGTCCATGTTTTATCCATTCTTGCAGCCTTTCTTTTTAATTTCAAGGAAAGTTTAGCAGAAATAAAACGTGCAGCAGCTCCAGATCATTGCTCAAAAAGTACAACTACGGAAGCTTACCGAATAACTTACTCGTAACTCTATGGGCGTCACTTGGCACCTTGACATGCATTAGCCACTGCAAGCATGTATCCTACTTCTTATGCCTGCGATCATCCTTCTTCGAGAGGACAGTGATTCACATAGTGGTCCTTTCCACGGTTGAAGCATCCTCCGGTGGCCCTTTTCTAGGCTCAAATCTATTACCGACCTTAAAGTTATCATTCGGCTTCCATAGGACTTAAATCGATCAATGCCATTAACTTTTGGGAAGTTGTTCCACGCTATTTTCTGTCTGCATTCATCATAGGTTTTTGTTGTTATCTACAACAATTTTATTTTTCACACCAAACCTTTTCCAAGGTCCTCTTTTTGGTGCAAGAGATGACGAAGGATTGGGAATCTTCTTCCTTATCTCTTCCCCGTGAGCAAATATTGCCTTGATTTCATTCTGTCTTATTGTCTTTTCGACAACTCCATCCATGGTGGTTGGGCCGTGGACATCCACTTCGCCACCAATGAGCGGGATTCAGTCCCATTATGAATTTTCGTATTCTGAACTTCTCGTCAGCTTGGTACTACGGTACATACTTAAGGAGTTTAGTAAACCCTTCCCAGTATTCCGTCACCGACAGCCTTCCTTGCGACCAGTTCTGAAATTCAGTCATTTTCCTATCAAAATAGAGTTGAGGCAGCCATCGTTGCCAAAAATAACCCTTAAATTGATCCCAAGTTATGTCTGATTCGACAATATTTAGCTCAACCTTGCGGTTGTCCCACCATGATGATGCTTCATGAGAAAGCTGATATGCTCCCCATATCGCTTTAGTCTCTTCGGAGAAGTTTCTTATTGCAAAGTATTTCTCCATTTCACTGAGCCAGTTCTCAGCTCCGTCCCCAAGAGTTGTTCCATCAAACTTTGGAGGACTTATTCTCTTTATATCATTTGTAAGTTAATTTTGCTAATCTTGCCCTTTTATTTTGAGGATTAGGAGCAATTACATTATTATCATCAACACCGATTCCCTCAGTTGATGTTGTCCACGAGGAGGCGGTGATCATTTATTTCAGCTTCATTCTCCTCCTCTTCATTGCCCATTGGATTTGTTGTTCGGCAGTCAAGCGATCCCTAGTATCAAGTAGGGCAACAAGGATTTCATCGACTTTTGGGCGATTCTTTGCTTCTCCACACCTATGACGGGTTATTCACGACATTCCCTCTTGTCACGACCATTTTCTGTTCAATAAGAAAATGTAAACCTTATTAATATCGTGGACTCATTAGGTCAAGAGCTGCAACCTTGACTCACGATGCAAGATGTAACATCCTCATTTCAAAATACGAACAAGGGAATATTTTTTTATTTTATTTTTTTTTTTTGATAATGTTCTTTGTTATGAATTATAAAATTCAAACACACGTTCAAGTTTTAATAATTGTTCACTTGCCCAAACAACACGAGTTTGGATCACACAATTCCTTTTTAAAACGAATGTTCCTCTGTTCGCATATTTACAATATCGAACACACATTCAATGCCATTCAATCTTATAATGATTCTATATGTTGCTTTGTAAATGACTCGAGGCGCCGATCTTCCATTTTCATGGCTCGGAGTTTGGCGATCCTTCATTTCATGACTCGGCAACAACCGATCCTTCATGTTCATGACTCGGCAACAACCGATCCTTCATGTTTGTTTATGCATAGTATATTATATATACCTATTCTCATAACCTTCCCGGTTATCGAAGTGATCCATTTAAGAAGCCTATCTGAATATTTGTTACTGATATTCATCTGACATCCTGCATCTTAAATTAAGTGATAAGGACAACGCAACCAGCAATTGCGATACTTTGGCCAAATATTTTCACATGCTTTGCATGATCATATTCCTGGATGTGATACACATCTACGGAATACGTCCTTCACTTCACTTCACCTGTTATCTAGAATGGTCTTTCCTGGTTCCTACCAGTCCTCATCGTTTAAGGTTAGTTTTAAACTTTCAATTCCAGCTAGTAATATGAATGGGTATAGGAAGGCACTCCTGGTAACTAAAGATACGTAGACATACGGTGTCATTACCCCACGACTCCGTGTGTCTATTTATCTTTAGTATTCCGGAGTCACTCCGTATACCAGATCATACCCTATCCCCTGCTAAGATCTACACATTGAACCTATATATTCTAAATGTTTTAATTCGGGAGGGCATTTATATGTCAATTTCTGCAACATTGTGTCGTCATGAAGACCTCGTCTTCATGAAGACACCTTGTTTAGCTGGCGTATGCCAATGTCCTGCAGAATCCACCCATCGAGAATACACATCCTGCTCAAGTGACTTAGCCACGAATTAATAATTAAAATCAACTTTCAACATTCATGTTGATCCCTTGATCCTCGTTTCCGTTGCAGTTGTACAGAGCTAAGAGGGACTAAAGCCGTCCATTAACTTACTATGCATCTTCTCCTTCGTATCGAAGGGCTGCATTTCCCTACTTGGTTCACTTCTTAATCATTGGATTAAGCGGTCCGTGCCGACGGACGTGATAAGTTTAACCTATTAAACTTAGCCAAGATTTTCTCAACTGCAACTAAATTCAGAATATTAACTTATTAGACGTCATTCAAACGAGGTCTAAATTTCGAGAAATGTATTCATTTGTTCTCCTTAACGTTATATAGTTAAGGTCCATTAGTTATGGATATATTTATCCTATATCCTTTATTCTGAATTTATCAAACGGGATCATTAATGGAGTTCAAAAGCGAAGTTTGATTACTCCGAAATTGAATTGATATTCCTTAGCTCCTAAGCTAATCCTGAATACCTTCCGATTATGGAATCATATTCTTCCTAATCCTTTTTAATGTCAATTAAAAATTCATCTTTACCCAAGTATGAATTAATTGCATTTTCAACTTAAAAGTTGCATTTAAGTAAGAATAGATATCAGTTTCCATTTAGCATCCATCCAAGGACAAATAACAAATCCAAATCAAGAAATAACATTATATTTCCAATTTAGACAATAGTATCAAACTGATATAATTATTGAAAATATCACATTTGTAATTGTATTCAATATTTCAAGTCATAATCTGTACATTTGCCAATCCAACTGATTGGGCATAGTTTATACAAAACATCCATACAACTCATGGACAGAAGAATATATTTTCTTCTTTTCACAATTCCTCGAAGAGGAATAAAAGCAACAATTTCAATACATCATCAAATCAAAAAGCATCAGAAAACAGCCAAGTCTTCATTCTAATCAAATTCCATCTGCAAAATGAATTGCACGGGTCAGTTCAATGAACTGAGCATATTAAGCACTTATCCTTAAAATAAGATGCTTCAACTAACTGTCTCAATAAAAGAACCCTGCTTTTATGAAACGACAGTTAAACATCAATCACGAAATAGGCACAAAAGAGAGATCAGCATAACAATTTGAATTATCAAAATGTTATCAAAATCAGAAATAAGATCGCTGTCCCGTTTCCACATAATCGTTACAAGTATCAATTCACATTATTTGGAAAGCTAGGAATACAAGTAACTTACAACAGTTATAACACACCGTTATTCTTTCCACGCCTCTCATTAATAACAAATGTAAAGGATGAAACTAACTGAAATATAAATTCATTACTTTCCTTTCGAGTTCTTGAATCATATTAAATTCAAGCAATCAAGTACTGAGATAAGAAAGTGAACACAGCAATGCATATAGTTGCTCCCATCGAAGCACTATAAAATTCATTATTCACGAATTCAGATTTCCAATCGAATGAAAGAAGAAAAGATCACTTTCCCAAGACATTCATTCATATCTCAATTTCTTTCCACATGTTGTCCTAACGAGTGGGATCCAAACGAAAGACAAATCAAGATAACGATTCGAGAGTGAAACTTACGAAATCCATTCGAATTCACATTTACAGCGTGAGAATAATTTCATTTAATTCCGGTTCATATGAATACCAAAACAGGTTAGTAAGACATCGTATTCATCATAGAACAAGCAATATCAAGATGCACATTATGTATTTTCTGTACTAGAAGATTCCATACTTCTTTCACTGTATAGTTAACCAAACAAACAGTTATACATCATGCGATCAATAAACCACATAAATTCATAA
Source organism: Taxus wallichiana var. yunnanensis (assembly GCA_018340775.1). Lineage (NCBI taxonomy): Eukaryota > Viridiplantae > Streptophyta > Pinopsida > Cupressales > Taxaceae > Taxus > Taxus wallichiana. Next base: position 123,610,165 of record CM031241.1, on the reverse strand, counting down.
CCTTATGAATGTATCCTGCTCAAAATAACATATTATTCATTGTTGTTACCTATAGCAAGTCCAATGTTCTCATGACTATGAATTTCACCAAATGAAAACAGCAAAGTGTAAGAAGGATTCCCTGCCAATAAAGGATTCCACCCAATCCATTTTCCAATTTCATAATAGTATGCACAACTCCCGAATGCAAAATCAGATGTCACTACCCTTAGCAAAACAAACCGTACGTGGTGGCAATACATGAACTTAAGTACATCAAGACAACTTCCATAGCATGACAAAATTTCATTGCATGTATCCCTTGCTCGAAGAATTGAAACTATTTTGTAACCACCAAAGCAGTCAATCTCAAAAGACCGATCAGCATTGATCAACATAACTAATCATCATACTTTCTTAACAAGATCACCTTTATTCATTATAATTTCAGAAGGAAAGCTATTTCTTTTCCAATTCTCATGAACACTCATATAAAAGTCTAATGCCCATTCCTTTTAAAATACAAGATGCCATTTCCTCATAATTGAAACCAGCAGAAGGAAGAGGAAGGTCTTATTTCCCTTAAGCAAGAAAGGAAAGAACAGTCAATAATGTGTTATCTTTTCTTTTCCCAAGGCAACTTCCTATATTCAGACAAAATTGAATGTTGTCTTCATCCTAATCAAACACAGCAGAAGAGAGAAGATCTATTTCCTCTTGTAAAAGAAATTTCATTATAGAAACGACCTCATGCAACTCGCACAGCCGATACAATTATAACACAAGTTCAGATGACAGCAAAACAATAGTACAGCAATAAAATACCCATCGCTGTATGACAATAATTCCACATTCTATTTCACAAGAATAACTTGATTCGCAATTTCATATTAAGTCAATAGTCAATCGGACAACATGGAGGAGTTCCATGCAAGAAGAGCAAAGCGATTAAACACGGCCTAAAAACGATTCCCTATCATTCCAAAAGAAAAGAATCGCGGGTTGGCGAACCCAAATCATGGTACACAACCCAACCATATTCAACCTCCATTTTTAAGCAAAGGCAGTCCCAAACACACAAACAAGGAGCGATTACACTCAATGGAAAAACTTGATTACGCTATAAGGAATGATTACACATCTGTTCCACTTCATATAGCATGTACAGAGAAGAAAATGTCTATTTTATTCCACAATACGATCAACAATCACTACTGATAATTCACATTCTAACTTTCGATTCGTGTAAAAATGCATCAAGGCCGAGCAAGCGACCGAGAAGCCATTTTTCTTATCATTTCCCAAAGAAAGAAAGCAAGAACCAACAAAATCCAAATCAAATCGATTCAACAGCAATCATACAATCCAAACCCAAGAGCGGGGTTGTTTTAATGAAACACTTAATCAAAGCAAAGATTTTTTTAAAGAGAAGGGCTTAACATGCTGTAATCTCTTTTCCCGAGCTCGAAGAAAACCTTGTTTTCCACGTTTTCCTTCCGCAATGACAACACAAACTTCCCAAAGCCTCCTTTCTTCTTCAAGCTTGACAATGACCTCCAAATCTCAACGAAAATGTCAAATGCCAAGAGCTGGTTCAACCGAATCGGAGTTAGAAAAACCAAATGCGAGAGCAACTTCACAAAAGGCTCGAATCAACAAAATGAAAATCAAATTCCCTCATCTTTGTTTCCAGCTGATCAGTCGCGAGGACCAAAATAATTAATGCAATTTAAGGCTCTGCCTTTTTCCTTGCTTCTCACGCCACCGCCACTTGAGTTGGCGAGCTTGTAAATTTCAAATTTCCCATGCCAACTGAATTTGGCTCTATTTCTAAATAGATGCCTCTAATTCCTACCTGCCCCGCCAAAACTGGCGCTGTCCACGTATGGACTGCTTAATAAATGCCAATGAATGCCCTTCCTTCATCCTTATCCCTTTCCTCCCAAGGGTCTGCGCACCCCTTAGATTAGGATTAGTTTAGGTTGCATAAATCATTCAACCTAGGTCTTAGTTTAGCCTTAGGTTTTATTTTCCCCTTTTTTTTTTAATTTAAAAATCCACTTAGGATAGTAGTGTAGGATGCATGTTAGGACTTAGGATTAGTTTAGGTTTTTAATTCATACTAACCACTAACCACTAACCACTAACACTAACAACTTCCATCGGCCTCCCTACCAACATTCACGTTAATGCGAGAGCAAGACATTCCGTCCTTTGGATCGCATGCCAAGGCCACCCATGTCCAGGGCATTTCTTGCCTCACGAGGTCCCAAATTCGGCGAGACGGGGTTCAAGAGGTGAACCCCCTGTCGTTGGCATCCATGTGCTAGCTGTTCACACCTGCTGAATCTTTGCCGACGTTCATAACAATCTCAATCGGTTCAAGTGTGAATCGACATAGAAATCACAAGAGGACCTCAAGCATACTTGAATCAATGGAATTGATTCAGGAGGTATCTTGTCAATCAACAAAGAGAGTTTAGCAAGTATACGACAATATGTCGTCACATCAAGAAACACACAAGTACAATATTTCTTTGTCCCAAGCAATAAATCATAGCAGATACAAGAATCCAAGCTAGCAACACATTCTCTCAAGATCAAAACATATCTTAACATGTTTTCTTTCATTTCAAGACTATAACGGTATGTAAAACATTCACCAAGTTAACATACAAAATCGAGTGTTACAATTCTAGCCCAAATTTAGGTTGCCCTAACTTTGTCTTTGGGGTGCCTCGAGGCACCTTGGTTCCACCTTTAGGCACCCGGTCTATATACATCCTTTTTGTGCTTTCATTCGGGATTTTCTAGCTATTTTTGTCTTTATTCTTTTCCCAGTAGACATTTTCAAGATTAATTGTGAAATTAAATTTTAGAGCCCTATAAATATAAAGATTATAAGACCATATGAGGCCTTAGTGTCACTACTAACTATCACTCCATCTAGAGATGCATTTTTGCATCCACATAACACCATACATTAAGGCTAGGAAGATGTAACGCCTTGAATTTTTGTAAGCTAGCATAGTAATCACTTTTCATGATGTTGTAACTACAGAAATGAAGATAAATATGTTAAGACACATCTTTTGATCTTAAAGGAATGTGTTGCTAATTTGGACCCTTGTTTGCTGTAATTTGTTTACTTGGGACAAAAGTTATTATTGTTGTGTGATTGGTAATGAGATAACGTGACTTATCGTATGCTTGATGAACTCTTTTGCTGATTGACAGCACACCTTGAATCAATTCCATTGATCCAAGGTATGCTGTGGCCTTCTTGAGATCACTTTGTCGATTTACTTCTAAACCAGAATGAAGTCTGAAACCATACTGAAGGTTGATATAAAGGTTGCAGCATCTGATTATAGGTATGAATATCCGGTACATAGATGCTAATGAAAAAGGTTCGATTCTTGAACACACACTGCTTTGTCGTAATGCTAGACGGCATAAGATGATAAGGGCCTGGATGCGAGTGGCACGGTATGTGAAACATAGGACGAAACGTCCTGCATAGTGTTGAATATGAATGCCAGTCAGAAAGACTTGATTGAAACTATTAATTAAAAACTATGGGATTAAACACTAACCTACTACTAAGTTTAATCCTATACCCTAACTACTACCCTATATGGATTTTTAAATTTCATAAGGATGAAAATAGATGTAAATTCTATTAACCTATGAACTAGGCGAATAACCTAGATATGGACTATTAAAAATCCTAAACTATTCCTAACTTATGGAAGGGGACGTATGGACCCATGTGAATGGAAATGGATAAGAAGGGAAGGTTGGAAATTTATTAGGACAATGAATGATGTCCTTACAAGTTGCAGCGCCAAGTTTGGCGGGAACATGGAAAAGTTGGAGGCATCCAACTAGCTATGAAGCTAAACTATGATTGCAAGAAAAATTTAAAAAAGGAAACTCACCAACCTGAGTCGGCGGTGGCGTGAGGAATGAGGAAAGGTAATGCATTCAATGCATTCAATTACCTTGGTCTTAGCGACCAGCTCACCTTGGAAAGAGGATTGAGAAAGAATTGTTTGTTGTTGTGTGCATCAATGGGTTTTTAGTTGCTCTGCATTTTGTTCTTCCATGGTTCTGTCGAACCTAGCTGTATTTTGGTTATTATCTCTGTTCTTGGAGAAGCAAAGGCTATTTTTGAGCCTGTGGAAGTTAGTGGACTGGTTGGAAAGCCTGGTTGAGGACGTCGTGGAGAGAAACAACTCCAGTGGATGCGGTTTTCTTCGAACCACAAAAAAATACAGGCATGTTAAGCCCTTCTCCTTAAATTGCTTGCTTTTGCTTAATCATCTCATTAAAACAACCCTGCTCTTATGATGGGGGTTTTGGTTATTTGATTTGGCTGTTATGTTGAGGTGATTTTTGGGTTGAGTCGTTTTCTTTGTTGTATGTGACTTGAGCATTCTTTGCATAATGATTGAGTTGAATATACTACCCCTGCTGTGTGGGTTCGTTTCGACAGTGTTGGGGATTCGTTTTTATTTTATTTTATGAGTTTGTGCTTATGAATACATTAGCTATGCGTGTATCAATTCTGAGTTCTGTGCATCCTTGTGAAAATGGAAGGATGAGATGATTTTTGTATGTCTGGTTGAACTGTCATTATAAGGATGAATACGACTTGGGTATTCTTGTGCGTTTTGAAGAAAATGAGTGTTTTTCTTACTAAAACTATTAATGAATTAAGTTTTCTCTTTTGCTGTTGAAAATCTGAAGGTAATGGTAAGTGGATTTTATTGTGTATTATGGATTCGGTCTTATGTAAATAATACTGATATGGAGATTGTTTTCTGAATTCTGTGCGTGAACGTTTTTTTTTAAGAACCGTGAGAATGATAGATGGAACTATTGGGTGAGTTATTTTCCATGAGGGTATACAGCGCATAGAATTTAAATTCTTGGAACAGTGGGCTTGTTTCATCATTTTACTCTCACTTCCTTTTAAAACGATTAAAAGCCTCCGTGTTTGGTTGAAATCCATGAAAGATTTTGTTTAAAAGAATTATTTCCTGATTCTGGAACTGAGTATCTGGATATTTACCAGATAGATTAGAGTTTACTATTTCAGTCTTCTTTGGATTGGATGATGAATTATTTGCATATATATATGAATGTATACCTATACGAACTGCCCTTTAGACTTCTTGTTGTTTCATCAAGACTAAACTGAAGTGGAATTCTTACTTTGAATGTTTGGAAAATGATTCTTTTTACTATTATGATGAAGCTCATAATTTCGTAGCTGGCTGTACATTCTTGTTGTTCAGGTCTAGCTGAAATGCTGGTTTTGATGAAATGATTGCTGATAAAACTAGCTGTACATTCTTGCTTGTTTATATCTAGACGTGAATGTCTGTAGAGTGAAATATTTAAAAGGAAATGATTGTGTTTAGAGGTTCTTTTGGTACTGATGCTTACGGACCAGTTGCAATGAACTCTGGTCAACTTTTTGGAAAGGTAATAGTAGTTTTTGAATACTGAAATATACTATTTAGAATGAATTATACTATTGGAATATGTCTGTTCTAAATAATGGATATTTGGTTAGACAGTGAGAAGAGGTAATATGATCCTTCTCCCTTTTATTTGATTATTGATTTCATTTATTTCTCTTTGGACTGTTATCATTGATTGATATCACGTTTGGATTAAAATTTCCAATACAGTTATGATGAAAGGAAAGAGAGTGTGGATGGATAATTTGAATTAATGTTCGTTCTTCTCTCATACAGTTGGAAATCTATAATTATTATGGAATGAATTTTGTACTGCTTTGGTTTAAGCATCTGCATTTAATTGTTGTTTACTTTTCTCTTCAGCGTTTGATTGTTTGAAATCCGATGAGTTGTATGAAAGCAAAGGAAAGTAGTTCGGTTGAATTTTCAGTTAAACTCTATCTTTTGAAATTACAACTATTGTAAGGAATGGAAATTACAGCATTTATATTGGAGACAGTATGCATAATTGTGTTTTAGTTCTTACAGATGTTAATTCTAGAACTATTTGAAGGAAATTACTTCTTGTAGTAATTATTGGGAAAAGGCGAGTAATCCTATCTTTTCTGATTGGGAGGGTAATTAGATGATTGAGTTGTTATGCTGTTCATCCTTATCGGTACTTAATTCTTGGATGATGTTCATTTTAACATTTCATAAAAGCAGGGTTCTTTTATTGAGACAGTTAATTAAAAGCACCTCATTTTAATGACAAGTGCTTAATATGCTCAGTTCAATGAACTGACCCGTGCAAGTAATTTTGCAGATGGAACTTGAGTATAAACGAAGACATGGTTGTTTTCTGATACTTCTTTTGATTAACTGAGGATGGATTGTATTTGATAGCTATTATTCCTCTACGAGGAAATGAGAAAGGAAGAAATTACATTCTTCTATCTTTATGAGTTGTAATGTTGTTTGATATAAACAAAGTCCAGTCGTTTGGGCTGGCAAATGTATAGATTGTAAAACTTATGGATGAATACAAGGAAAAGTGTGATATTTTAATGGTTGTATCAATTTGATATTGTTGAATAAGATTGAGAATATAATATTATTCCTTGATTTGAAATTATTCAAATGATAGTGGATAGATTTAAAAGGAAATAACATCTATTCTTTACCTGAATGCAACTTTTACGTTGGAATGTACAATTAGTTCATACTTGGGTTAAGATGAATTTTAAATTGACATTAAAATGGATTTAGGTGAATATGAACTCTTAATTGAAAGGTATTCGGGATTAGCTTATAAGCTAAGGAATATCAAATAACATAGGAGTAACTGAACCTTGTATTCGGACTCCGTTAATATCCTCGAATGTTTAAATTCAGAAAATATAGATATGGGAAAACATATCTATTGTTAACAGACCTTAACTGAAGTAAGGTTATGGAGAATAAATGAATAAATTCATTTAGAATTAGACCTCGTTTAAATGATGTCTAATAAGATGGAATTCTGAATTTGTTTACAGTTGTGGGTAAAACTTGGTTAAGTTTAATAGGTTAAACTTATTACATTTATCTGTAATGGACTGATTAGTCGAAGATTAAAGAAAGGAACCAAGAAGAGAATATGCAACCCTTCGGTATGAAGGAGAGGATGTATATTAAGCTAGAAGACAAATTAAGTCTCTCTTAGCTACATACAACTGTAACGAGAACGAGGTTAAAGGATCAAGCATGGCTGCTGAAAGTCGATCTTAAATATTAAGATTATAATCAAATCACACTCGAGCTAGATGTGTACTCTCGATGAGAGGATTCCGTAGGACATTGGCATACGCCAGCTACAATATGGTGTCTTCATGAAGGCGGGGCCTTCATGACGACACAATGTTATAGCTGACATATTACAATGCCCTCCCGAATCAAATCATCAAGTTTACATAAGCTGGATACTAAGTTCTTAGATGGGGATAGGAATGTGATCACGTATACGGAGTGACTCCGGAGGACTAAAGGTAACTAGACACACGGAGTCGTCTAGGGATGACACCGTATGTCTGCGTACCTTTAGTTACCATGAGTAACTTCCTATACTCGTTCATATTGCTAGTTGGGGTTAGAACTTGACCTTAAATGGAATGACCGATGAGAGATCAGGAAAGACCATTCTAGATAATAGACGAAGTGAGGTGAAGGATGTATTCCATTGATGTGTATCACATCTAGGAATATGATCATGCAAAGCATGTGAAAATCTTTGGCCAAAGTATCACAAGTCGTTGGTTGCGTTGTCCTAATCACCTAGTTTAAGATGCAGGATGTCGATGAATATCAGTAATAGATATTAGATAGGCTTCTTAAATGGATCACTTGATAACCTGGAAAATTAAAAAAACCCTATATATTTATTATACAATGCATGGATTAACATGAAGGATCGGTAAGTCGCCGAGTCATGAAATGAGAGATCACTGAAACTCCGAGCCATAAAATGGGAGATCGGTAGTTCTTTGAGTCATTTACAAAGTAGCATATGGTATCTATTATATGATTGAATGGCATTGAATGTGTGTTCCATATTGCAAATATGCGAATAGAGAACATTGGTTTTAAAAGAAATTGTGTGATCCAAATTGCATTAATTGGACAGAGAACAATTATTAAAACTTGAACGTGTGTTTGAATTATATAATTCAATACAGAGAACGTAGCAAAAATAAAAAATAAAAAATTTCCCTTGTTCTAGTATCTTAAAAATGGGGATGTTACAGGAAGATCTCGCATCACACACACTTCATAGGGGGAGGGATTCTATTCTATTCCATGCACACATTCTATTTACATTTTCTATAGTTACTATTGTTAGCTACTTTACAAATTGTGACCGATACAAGAGCTCCTGGGTACAACACAGATGCATGCACCATAACTATATTAGGGTTTGCAATGTAGTGCAGCGATTAGTGATAATTCCACTAGTTTGGTTCTTAAGGTCGATCGACCCGACCATTTGTATATTTTATTTTTCTATGGTTTGATACTTCTCTTTGCATTGCATGCCATTCTCCGATTCATCCGGCAGATCCAACGCAACAAATAGATAGGGTTTCAAACTAATTTGTGACACTTATGAACTCAAATTTTGAGATTTTACATTGTTTAGAGCACCCAAATTACTGCAGACAGGGTGCCCCAACACACTTTCAATAACCCTAGATATCTCGATCTGTCATATATACCCTTTGTAGGGTCCCCGAGTGTTCGTCTCCACTTCCAGCATTCTACGATCGGACCTGCGACAACCTGTGACAATCTCTCCTAATCAACTAAGCCAATTCTTTCCCTTCTCTTTAACATTTAGGGTTTCATTTCACTTATATTATTTAGTTATATTTATTTCATACTGCTTTAGTTATTTTATTACAACTTTTTAGTCCTCCTATTTAGATTAACTATTTGATATACCTTCCATCTAGAATCTAGCTACTTTTAGTTTATCATTTTGGTGAACTTGACGTCTCCTTTTATCACCTTCAGGGTATTTCCTTTACATATTTTCCATAGCCATGTCATCTCCTTCCATGGTTATGCTCTAATCTTCCTATATTACCTTTACACCCATAAAGGTAACACATATAATTACTATTGTTTTTGACTTCACGGGTTTCCATACCCAATGGCCCCCTCACTTTAATACACCTTCCTCGACACATCCATAAATGTGGTTACTACCCGCTGCACTCACATTAATCCACCCATTGCTCCACATGTTTCGTTGCCACCTCTGTCTTACTATCAACACCAATTTGGCACTCTAATAAATATTTCACCGGGAACTCCATGTGCTATGATTATTTCAATAATACATAAATTTTGGTTCGGTGATAGTAATCTGAAACATAATAGCAGACATAACACAAGAATACCATAAACTATGACATAAAAGAATGATGAAAAATCTGAAATACAACTATAAAATATATTATTAATATGAAATTATTACAATCTCACCCATGAATTACTCCAAGTGTTACCAACTCCACTTGTTTTCCAACAATAGTTATGGGAGAAACTTCACAATTACTCATCTTGATGGCTTCCTTAACACACCTTCACAATGAATCCTTTATTCATAAAATAATTATTACAACTTTATTCCATGATAAATGAGAGGGGGTGGCCTCTCTATTTATAGAAATTCAGGCTTATCCACCCTATCTCTAAGATAGGATAGGAAATCTCTTCCACCAATCATATTCCATGCCTAAACTCTTACCTTTACATGTAGGCTTATCTTTTAAGATAAGATGTACCTTATCATCTCACATGGGTTCCACATTTTTAGATTTTTACAAATAAAATACACAAAATATTTATGACATCACTCCTTGTCCTTATTACAAATATAATATTTTAGATTCCTAATCATGTAGATCTTACTTCTCTACTTACCCGACTTTCACATTTTAACATTACTGGACTACTTACGACAAATATTTACTTTTTACCACAAAATTCCTATTGCACTTTGAATGTCAATACTATACTTTATTGGCGGTGTCATACATCAAGTGCGCCATTATCTTCTATCATAGATCACTACTAATTAACTTAATGACATCCTATTCCTAATACATACATAAATGAAATAGGAATTTCAAAGGAAAATTTTAGTGTCAACATTGTCCCCCTCCCTAGGTTATACTACATCCTCGAAGTAAACTATTATGGACATTCTAAAGTTGGTGCCTAGAAAATCTTTAACTTGTCTTGGTTGACCCATTTTATAATGGGAGTACCATCAAATTCCTCCATTTGATATGTACCATTTTCATGCATCGTTACTATTCAGCAGGGCCCCATCCATTTGGGAAGAAGTTTTCTATGCCTTATCTTTTTATATTGGGAATCATAAACTAGGACCAAGTCATTCATCCGAAATGGAGACCGAGGATCTTTTGATCAAATTACTCCTTCGCTTCATTTTCTTCTTATTGCTTGTATCCTTCACTATTTCCCTCATTTCCTCTAGAAAATTAAGATGTACCAACCTTTCCTTTACCGAATCACTTCCATCCATCCTTTCATTTTTCATAACTCTCACGGTGGAAATATCGAACTCAATAGGAAGAAGCTGGATTAATGTAATAATCCAAGCTGAAATTGGGAGTATCTTGTTGTTGACTTTGATGTTGCCTATATGCCCACAATGCTACATGAATCCTTTTATCCCACTTATGTACCTTCAAATTTGCATCTTTTGCTATAATTTCACACAATACATAATTTTTTTCTCTTTACCTATTCATTTGTGATTGGCTTATAAGTTATTTCCTTCCCGTGCTTAATAGAAAACTTGTTTACTAGGGATTCTACCACCTCATTAATGATGTGTATTCCTTGATCCATTATATTTTATAATGGACAACCAAATCAGTGACAATGTGTTCATACATGAACCTTACTACTTCATCCATGGAAGTTGTTTTCGAGGTCCTAGCTTCAACCCACTTGGTTAAATAATTTGTGGCAAATACAATATACTTATTTTTGTGTGGGTAGTTGGAAGTGGACCTACAATATCTATTCCCCACTTTTCAAAGGGAACAAGTGGAATAATAGATAATAATGGAGCTGATGAAGTCGCACGATTCCCATGTGTTTGAAAAATATCACATGTCTTACATTAATTATAACAATCTCCAAAAAGAGTGGGCCATTGATAACCTACATCCAAGATCCTTCTTGTTGTAATTTTCCCGAGAAGTGTCCTCCACATGTACCATTGTGTAATTCTTCTATTATCTCCTTCCTAGATCACATCCATTTTCCCTCTTGTATTGTCCATCGACCCTATCTGAAATAATACTCCATGAACAATAGAATATGGACGACCGGATTGAGTAATATTCCTCTTATTCTTTACATTGGTATCATTAAGAAACTTGAAATCATTAAGACAATTCTAAATATCTATGTATTCACTAGGTATTGTGTCAAGGGATAACAATGTTGCATCCGGGAAATCATCATCATCACAAGATGAACCTAAACCATCATAGGCTTGAGAGAGTGCATCAACATTGCAATGCATCTTTCTGGACTATCTATAATATCAAATTAAAATTCTTGTAGAAAAATTATCCATCTTGTTGTCCTTCCCGATGGGTTAGGCTTATTTATAATATATTTTAGAGCTCGATGAAGTCTTACAACCGTAAATTTCTTCCCTAGCAAGTAATTTCTAAACTTATTTACAGTAAAAATTATAGCTAGAGCCTTTTCATTACAATATAATTTACCTCAAAGACTACTCATTTGTCTACTCCCGTGAGTAAAGTGGATGATCATTCCCATTTTTATCCTTTTAGCTTAGAGTACATCCTAGTGTTGCATCTAAAGCATTAGTATACATAATGAATGGATTTCTCTAGTCTAGATTATTCAAGACATATGAAGAACCCAAAGCTTCCTTTAGTTTTTCAAAAGCTTCATGCGCCATCTTTCCTAGTTCATAAGTAACATCCATCTTCAAGAACTAGGTTAGTGGCATGTGCAATCTTTGAAAAATTCTTCATGAACCTTCTATATTAACCCACATGGCCTAAAAATGATCTCAACTTGCTTTTATTCATAGGAAATGCTAACTATTTGATTTTTGAAACTTTATCAAGATCGTACCAATACCATCTCTGGATACAACATGCCCTAAAAAACACCTTTAGAACATCGAAAGACACACTTTGTAGGGTTAGTTAGGCTATTGATTCATCTAACCTTTAAAATGTTATCTCCATCTAGTGCAGTGGTCCATTTTTCTCCGTAGATGTAAAAACATCTAGGAATACTCGATGAAGCTTTCCAATGTAGGGTTCAAACACCCTATTCATCAAGCATTGTAATGTTGTTGGAGCATTACACAACCCAAATGCCATAACTCTATGAGAAAAACAGTCCCCAAGGAGTGGTGAATGTAGTCTTCATTGTTGGGATTTTGAGGGCAGCGGAATAGTGCTATGATTTAATAACAAACAAAATCATGCACACAGGATCTAAACTAATCCCCAAAAATCTACAGCAGTGGAAGTATAAACTAGAATAATCCAAATCACACAAAAGTACACACACATAACAAGCATGTACCATGGTTCACCCAATGTGGGCTACATCCACCAAAGATAGAGATCTCATATATATAATATAACAAGAGATTACAAACCAACTCTTCTACACAAGAGTACATGTATCTCTACAAGAGTATCTCCTCCTCCCAGATCTCCAACCAGATCTTCCTGAGTACACTAAACTGTGCCTCCATACCACCACTTGTGTCTCCCCGCATCTCTAACAGATCTACGAGTGCACTACAATCGTGCCTCTCAGCTACCCCGCATCTTCCATGCAGCCAAGCTCACCGTATTGTGAATCTGCAAACAAGACTCTACAATATCTAGATCTA